>OX333079.1:20084920-20225804 GCA_946863875.1 Alloplasta piceator
CCCCACCGTAAACAACTATTCCACCCGCGTATACAAACTCGAATCTTTGCCATATCGCATTTGTCCCGTTCCTGAAAACGGCGAAGCACAGAAGTGAGGTTTTTTGCATATATCTTCCTTTACCTTTTTCTTTTTTCTATACATTTTGGTAGATGGAAAAAAATGTCTGGGACAATTACCCAACGATTTAGGGGTGGTCAAGGGCGTTAAATAGTTAAAAAAAAAAAAAAATAACTCTACGAGAGAAGCAGGTTTAGGATCGGAGATGATCCATGGTGAATCAAAGAGAGATATTTTTTTTTGCCTTTATAGTTTAGGGGCTTTTTACGCGGAAAGTTGAGTTATTGCACGTAGATTCCTTCGATTGAACAAATTATGAAGAACGGTAAATTAAAAATATATATATGGAGCGTTCCATCCCAAATCTGATAGTTGGAAAAACTTGTTTTTTTTTTTATTTCCTCAATTTTTTTATATTTTTTAGTACCCATCAAAAGACCCTTCCTGTTAAATTTTGAGATTTTTTTTGATTACCCGTTAAAAAGATATTAAATTAACAAAAAAACCGCTCTTTTTTTTTTGTATTTTGGTCGTAACTTCTTTAATAATAGTCCAAATTAAAAGTTTTTTTCTTTTTTTTTCTTTTTTTATGGCCTTTTCAGAAAAAAATACAACAAAAATATTCGACGCGTTTTGGAATGAGTTTTTTGAGTTTTAAACCTTAAATCGCGTTTTTGAAAGTGTCATTTTTGATTTTTTAAAAAATTTTTTGTTTTAAACATCTATCTATTCAACAATTTTTAAGACTAGTCCGATCGTGGGATTTCAATAACTACTATTTTTTTTCGATATATGGGTCATGCATTATCAAATCGACCAATAGTTTTAAACGACACCTTTAAGTTATGCAAAAGTCAAAATTTCACCGTTTTTTCTATTTTCAAGTTCTTTTTTTTTAATATCTTGAAAACTATTGTACGAAAAAATCGTTCTGGGTTCGTCGTAAAGAGTATACTTGGGACTACGAAAAAAAAATCCCGAAAATTTTTTTTGAAAAATGATCAATACGTGTATATTAAGCTTATGTTTAAAACGCTTTACCAAATAAATAAAAACGCTAATTCATTTGTTTCTGTTTTTACATTCTTATGTCATTAATTGAAATTTTTACTGCTCATAATTACAAAATTACGTGATTGCTCAAGTTTACTTAATTTAGAAGTAAAAAAAAAATTTTTTTGCCAAAATTCAAAAATTCATATTTAAAAAAAAAACAAACGCAATTCTGAAAATTTCAGGATCTTTTAAGATCAGTACCAGATGTTATATAAAAACAATTGAATCGGAAATTTAATGTTAACCGTGGATATGCACGATTTTTAAAAATTCTCCAAATTCATCATTTTTCAAATTTTTTTTTTCGAAATACTTTTTTTCGTAGCCCCAAGTATATGCTTTGAGACGAATCCAGAACGATTCTTTCGTAACTATAATAGTTTTCGAGATATTTAAAAAATAAAATTGAAAAATCGAAAAAATTGTGGAATTTGTCATAACTTTCGAAAAAAAAAAGTTATTTTTTTCCTTCAGTGGAACTTTGTTTTATGATAGAATAAAACTTCTGACCGAATATCATCGAAATTGAAAGGGGTCGCTCCCGACTCTTGGTCGATTTGACATGGGATGACCCATATATAATTTTGTTCAACCATTAGGTTTGTGTTGATTGTTTATATTTTCGGTTTTTTGAGCGATTATTTTATAAACAAAACTCGAATGTAATTACGTTCACGTATTACGTAATTCACGTATTATCAGGCTCCTCATTTCTGAAGAATCGATTTCACGATAAAAAAAAGCATGAGATTAATATAAGCTGCAATCATGAGTAAGACAAAAAAAACTGATGCATTCGTGAGTTCAAGTATACAAAATTTGTTCTACTTTATTCCACAATTTATAACAATGATCCTTCTATAACAATAAATTATAATCTATAATGTAACAATTGTGGAAAAAATAATCGAGAATAGTATTTTTAAGTGCAAAGAATGCAGAGAGTGCATATTGCAAAAGGATCAAGGGAAAATATCTTCGAGTGAAAAACTGATGAGGGTCGTCACGGTATTTAACTCTTGGATTCTCGCCCTACGATTATGCGTCCCTCTTACGCGCTACCCTATTAGAATCTAATCGAGGGGGAATGACCCACACCCTCTTGAGGCGCGGAAGGGAGGAACATATCGTTGATACCGCGTGCCGATGTCGTAATCTTGGGCACACAAATTTTTTCAGCCTACAAGTGAGTGAGCATTTTCACGGATTATTTTTCTTCATCAATTTTACTAATGCAGGGCTTCACGCTTATTGTTAAACGAACTATATATACAGGGTGTCTCAGGAATGAAGGGCAATACCCTGGGGGTAGATATTCGTGACGCAATATCGAGTGAAAAAGTCCTTTGCCATTTTTTGATATTTTGAACCCCTGAATTGTTATTCATTTAATTAAATAATTTAATGTTAATGTAATGTAATGTAATGTAATGTAATGTTTGTAATTGATTGTAATGTTTGTTCGTTCTATCGAACAAAAATTAAAATGTTATCAAACAAATATTAAAATTTTGTAGTTTCATCAGACAAAATTTGGAACTTCTTAATTTTTTCATTAGAAATGAGCCATTGTTACAAAAAACAACATATCAAAAGAATCCTACGTACTTCTATTAGTTATTCTATTACCTATTAGCTAATAGAATAGCTAATAGAATATCTAATAAAATAGCTAATAGAATAGTTAATAGAATAGCTAATAGAATAGCTAATAGAATAGCTAATAGAATAGCTAATAGAATAGCTTATAGAATAGCTAATAGAATAGCTAATAGAATAGCTAATAGAATAGCTAATAGAATAGCTAATAGAATAGCCAATAGAATAACTAACAGAATAATAGAATAATAGCTAATAGCTAATAGAATAGCGAATCTTACTTCTATTGGCTATTCTTATATAAAATCGAAAAAACTTTGGTGTCCTATCATGACTCAAAAATTATAGGAGCTATTGGTTCGGCCTTCCAGAAATGAAGACGAATTTTGACACATATTGCTATGAAAAAATAAATTTGTATTGACAACTAGATGTATAATAAAACACTTTTTCTGGGAATCCGATTTGTTTTATGGTTTCGCTGAAAGAAAAATCGCGAAATATGCCCTTTTTTGGTCCTGTAGAGTGGCCTAAGGTCTTAAGACAGTTTGAAGTTTTCCGCAAACACTCGGCAGTCATATTGTCGAAATGACGAGTTTTTCTCTCTCTCGCTTGCTCCCGAGTCACGTATATCCAAAATGCAATCTCGCAAGGTATCTTCTACCTCCTATTTCGCTCTCCGGAATGACGATATGCTTTATAACCGATATATATATATATATAATGTATACGTGTGACTTGCTGGAAAAGCGAATCGGAGTTTCCCGAGGAAATCCAAGGTAATTGAATGCCAAGACCCTCCCACACCTCAAAAACTCCGCTCCCCCCTCTTCCGCCATCTTTACCTTTATACACATATATATATATATATATATAAATCATCCCTCTCTCTCTCTCTCTCTCCTCTCTCTCGAGTACTACTCTGAAATTCTCCCTCTCCTCGATGCTACTTTCAAACTGAAACAAAAAGCCTCGCCGACACTCGTCTCTCGTCACCGCATCCATTCGCTCATCCCCCATGGCCATCATTCACCGGTGTGCAAAGCTCGAGGAAAAAAAAATAGTCTATGTGTAGAGAGAAAGAGAAAGAGAGAAAGACTTGTAGCTTTCAATAAAAATGTAAATATGGCGGCGTGGAACGAGCCAATGACAGCGCTACATCGACGCCACGCCATCGTTTGCCACCCCTTGATACGAAAGAGAGACTGCGGAGGGTTGTATATACAACATTATATATACATATATATATAGGCTGGTATTGGTGCTCCAGAGAGGCATTACTCTCTCTCTCCCTCTTTCTCTGTGGATTGTTCGCTATAGTGGGAGGGAGACCACAGAGGGCGCTTGCCATCAGCAGAGCTGGGTTGAGGCATCCAAATGGGAACGCTGATAGAGAGAGGGAGAGAGAGAGAGTACCTCCGACTGTTAGGGTTGAAAAAGCTTGTGTACACCGTTGAAAAACAAAAGGCCGCAACTTGCCCGTTTCTGGACCAAAAGTGCGACGTTAAGTTGGCCCCTTAAGATTTTCAGTGGCCAATGACAGAGAGACGTTGAATTTATTTTCCCAAGGACTCTGATACGACCTTATGACTGTGATTCATTCAAGTACATGTAAAAGCCTCTTGTAGTGACATGCATATGGGGCATTCCACGTAAAATCACGCGGTCATTGGCCTGACCCCCTCGGATTTTGATGTCCAATGAATTGTGGCTCTCGTTTGGCCCAAAATATGACCTCGAGTTTTTAGAAATTTTTATTTCATTTTTTAGGACGCCCCTCTATATGTTTTCCTTCAATTTAATGATTTTTCAGCTCGGGCAACCCCTAAAAAGTGAAATAAAAATTTCTAAAAATTTGAGGCCATATTTTGGGCCAAGCGAAATCCGGAATTCACTGGGCATCAAAATCCGAGGGGGTCAGGCCGATGGCCGCGCGATTTGACGTGGAATGCCCCATGTACACACCCCCGTGGAGAGGGAAGGATGAAGAGGTGAATGTGGCCTTTGCCGACGGGATGTCCCAGTCGCCAACACACAGGGGATAAATTTTCTCGAACGAGAGCAGGAAAACGTCGAGCAAGACGATGATATCGTTCGCCACGAGAAAAACAGAGGCGCGAGAGGGGCGAGGTATATTGCGAATGAAAAGACCAGGGAATATTACTTTTGTTATATACACGCGCTTTATGTATTTTTCCTTTTTTCGTATATATATATATATATATATATATATATATATACACATATTGAAAAAAATGTGTGTTTTATAAGCCCATCTTTTTCTTGTTTCTTACCGAATCGTTTTAAAAGGATTTTTTTGTGAATTATAGATTTTTTTTTCCTAAGAGGGATGTTTTTTTTTCTTTTAGCAGACGCTACGTGCAACAACCCTTGGAGGTTTCTCACGTCGACACGTTAAATACACAAAGCGAACGGTAGCCATTTTTTTCTAATCGGTTTTTAGCTTTTTGGGTGAAAAAATGAAAAAAATGAGAACATTTCATTCTCACTCTTTGCTACCAAGCCTCTCCCTTATTAGCGAGTATTGTTGTAATTTTTCTTTATCACACAACGAAAGCTCAACGAAATTAACAAATGAGAATGCTATGGGCAAATTTCGAGTTTTTCGCAATTTTTTTTTTATTACAATATTTTTTAACAACTGAATGTCATGAGCAATTCTTTTCTAATTGAGTACCAACTTATACCCTCAATGTCTAGTATATTTTGGCAAGAAGAACTGAGCTCGGCAGCTCAAAATACGCGAAAGTTGGAATGTTATTTATAAACAGAGATGGGCAAAGTACCGGAAAGTACTTCAAGTATAAAGTACCGTAAGTACTTGAAGTATCGAGAACCGGCAGTACTTGAAGTACTACGTACTCATTACTTGGAGTACTTACGATTTAAAGTACTTGCAGTACGAGTACTTGAAACATCAAGTACCAAGTATCAAGTACTTTTTAAGTTTTCAGGTATATTTCGTAAGTTCTACCACTTCCATTTGATTTTTATTCGAGTACTTTTTGTATCAAAACAAATGTTCACCTCGTGCAATACACTGAGATTAGGCTGCCTAATCTCTGCCTAATTTAGGCAGATTGGAACAGAAGTATTCATGAAAAAATTAAAAATAATTCAAAAATAGCATTGATGCTTGTAATTACGATTTATTTTGATACTGGTTTGAATAAGAATAAGAAATAAAGAATAAAATATATGGATTGTTAAAACTACTCCAACTTCGTGTTCGTCTTCAAAAAACTGTCGTGGGCGACAATTGAGGGACAGTATGTCCATACGTCTCAAAATATTATTTTCAATTACACATTCAAAGGCTTTGCACATGCAATTATCAGCAAGATACATTCAAAAGTACTTGATACTTGGAATTGAAAAAGTACTTGAAGTATAGAAAAGTATTTGAAATTTTAAGTACAGTACTTGAAGTAAAGGCTAAGTACTTGAAAATTCAAGTACATGATGTACTTTTTAAGTACTTGCGAATTTTATTACGATACTTGAAGTGAAGGCCAAGTACTTGTAAATTTAAGTACAGTACTTGATGTACTTTTGAAGTACTTAAAAAATACTCGAAGTACTTTTTAAATACTTCAAGAACGTCGCAAAAGAAGTACTTCAAAAGTCCTTCAAGTACGTCGCAAAAGAGGTACTCAAAAAGTACTTGTAGTATTTTTAAGTACTTAAAAAGTACATCAAGTACTGTACTTAAATTTTCAAGTACTTGGCCTTCACTTCAAATATTGTAAAAAATTGTCAAATACTGAAAAAGTACATCATGTACTTAAATTTTCAAGTACTTGATGGCCTTTACTTTAAGTGTTGTACTTAAAAATTCAAATAGTTTTCTTGAAGTACTTTTAAGTACTTTTTAAGTACTTTTTAAGTACTTTTTAAGTACTTTTTAAGTAATTTTTGAGTACTTTTTAAGTACTTTTTAAGTACTTTTTAAGTACTTTTTAAGTACTTTTTAAGTACTTCAAGTACGTCCCAAGTACCGAGTACTCCAAGAACTGCCGAGCTCTGTTTATAAATATTTCATGAAAATTGAGAATTTTCACCAATACTGAATCCTCTGAACGAACTTTTCCAAAGTCAATACAAACCACCACTGTTTGGCTAGTGATTTTGTGCAAAAAAATTGTGCACAAATATGTGACCTGACATGTTTCGAATGTTCTTTCACCAAGTTTTCGGGACATTTGAATGGCGTCCCACAAAAATTTCAAAAAAAAATTGTATCTCACAAAAACAAAGTATTCCAAGTGGATGAGCAAAATAGTCATAGAAATTTTCTCACCTTGACCTGTGACTCGGACATACCGAGCGCATAAGCGAGTTTTGCTCTTTCCGGTCCAGCGAGATACTTCGTCTGCTCGAAAGTCTTCTCGAGGGCGAATATCTGTTGTCCGCTAAACGTTGGCCTCGTGTGCTTTTTCTTGCCACCCTCGTGATCGCCACCGCCACCACCGCCTCCGGCGCCGGTCATCGCTTGTTGGCAACCGAGCTGCTGTGACACTGTAACCCCAAAAAGCACAATAGCACTGTAAGGTAAATGCCCCACTACTTGACCACGTCCCAGTACCCGACCACTCGAACCAATATATTAGCAAGTTAAGGATGTTGAGTCCATACCGTTCCGTCCAAAAGTTTTTCATTTTACTGAATTTTATTGGGATTGATTAATAACTTCAATTCGTATCGTAACACCGTTGATGTGAAAAGAAGTATCGCAATTGTGCATATTAATGATCGCAAATTCTTATTTACGTATTATATCAAGTTTTCACAATGTTTTTACAAGCGAGGATTAACTTTTGGATGTTTTGTCCAAACTTGACAACGCTAAAATCTCGATAGTGGAAACCGTTCATTCTCAAAAAAATATTAATTATTTTATATCGCAACTATAGAAATATAACACGAAGTTACTTTGAACTGCAAAAAAAAAACAATATTTTTAAACAATATTGATATTTAAAGTAGTCGCTGTATTAGCTTTACATTTGGCAACGTTGCGTGCATTGGTAAGTTGGCACGACTGAGAACTGTTCGATCGAGAGCAGTCGCGACGGTCGCGATTGAATGTCAAACTGACAGCAAACATAACCTCGAAACCTCTTTATCGTGCATGAAACGACGTTGTCCGTGAACGAAAATGAGTATTTGAATTTCCCGCTACTTTCGGTCTATGCAACGGAGCCGCTATTTTCTTGTTTCTTGCTGTGAAAACCACGTACTATGTTTTTATTATTTATTTACTGGAACACGAGCTTCCTAAATGTCTTGAAAAAATTACACAATGCTTCTTATATGTTTTTCCTCGAGTGCAATTTTTTTTGTATTTTTGGCATCATTTTTTATAACAAAAAAAAATAATAATTGCAAATTTACTTCAGTTTCCATCAGGCTACGTGTAATTTTTTAATTCAAATTTTTCAGTAACCAGCTTCCTAATCGTCGTAAAATTTTTGCACAACCTTTCAAATGTTGTACACAATGACATATCAAATTTTCAATATTTTATCATCATTTTCAATTTGGGACTCAACATCCTTAAGCGTTCACTTGAGAGAAATCTTAAACTGTGAACTGATTTAATGTCCAGGATCCATGATCTAGGTATACGACACTACTTTTAATAGTTCAAGAATCGTCTGTTATTTAATTTTAGATAAATATGACAGCACGCGTACTATTCCGTGCACGGAAGCCATTATCTAAGCTGAAGTACTAAGGAATCGCGATATCTTATTGAAGCTATTTCGAAGTGGTTTTTATTGTTTACGAACTGAGCCTTAGCTGTTTTTATTCGGAAAGATACCACTAATTTGATCATGTTATCTCAATTAGCCAAAAATGCGTTTTAAGTACTTAATTTTCATGTCCGGTTATTGGTACATACAAAATGTATCTTGTACCGATAACCGACCATGTGTCCGGATATCGGTTCTTGCTCGCGACTATGTTCAGTTCCAGTAATTGAACATCTGCTGACATGTATACTATTCGTGCATAACCTCAAAATTTCGGTGACACATTCTCCGAGCAGCGACGCATTTTTCTCAATTCACCCCCTCCCTTCCCCCCACCATAGAGATGAGTGGTCGGTTATAGGGTCATAATGTGTGGTCGGATATTGGGTCATATAGAAAAACGGGTGCCCACCCGTAGTAAAAAACTCCATTGAATCGCCAATGGCAACCAATGGTCCTCATACGACTCCATTGGACAATGAATGGGGACCCATTGAGATTTCCGCATTTTTCAATGGCGTATAGGAACGACCATTGATCAGTGAATGGATATCCATTGAAAAGTCACCATTGCCCAATGACGTCCATTGAACAACAAATGCGGATGAACCGAATGATCACCATTACTCAATGATGCCCATTGGAAAACAAATGCTGATGGATCGAGCGATCAGCATTGCCCAATGGTGTCCATTGGAAGGCAAATGCTGATGAACGAAATGATCAACTTTACCCAATGATGTCCATTGGGAAGTAAATGTGGATGAACTGAATGATCAGCATTACCCAAAGATGTCCATTGGAAACCGCGTCGCGTTAGTTCCGAGACTTGGCGTGAGATGTCGCAGGACGGCAACCCGCTGAACTCCCATACGGATTATGCGAAGAGTATGCTTATCTAGTTTGAGCACGGAATATTAGCAGAAGTCGGTGTCCAAAAAATCCATGCAAGGAGTTCTGATGCCCATGGGATAATCCCTATTCCGTTTGAAATGGGGAAGTCAATCCTGATTGGAAAATCCCTATTCGGATTCAAATGGGGAATTCAATGGCGAAAATGTCCTTAGGCAATTCGGCATTCATCTCCATTGGTTATTTTGGCAATGGGGAATGAATGGCGATTTTTCAATGGTGACGAGCGGAGTTTTTTACTGCATGAAAGAATCTCCATTGATTATCGCCATTCATTCCCCATTGCCTACAAAAACCAATGGAGATGAATGCTGAATTGCCTATGGGGATTTTCTTCATTGAATCCCCATAGGATAATCCCCATTCCGTTTCAAATGGGGAAGTCAATCCTCATTGGAAAATCCTCATTCGATTTCAAATGGGGCATTCAATGGCGAAAATCCCCTTAGGCAATTCGGCATTCATCTCCGTTGGTTATTTTGGCAATGGGGAATGAATGGGGATTTTTCAATGGCGACGAATGGAGTTTTTTACTACGGGCAGGTACTGGTACATTTACATTTCTCAGTATTTTCGGTTATTATGAATAAACAACTAATAATAGCAACAACTATACCCTGTGTTTTGGAAACTAGAGACTTCGAGCTTTCCAATAGTCATAGTTGTTATAGAAAATAGTTTATTTTTGAACTCGAAAAACAAGTTAACGTTTTCGTCGCCTCTTAAATGGTCGGGTACTGGGACATTTACCTTAAATAAATAAATAAATAAATAAATAAATAAAAACAAAGGAACGAAAAAGATGACAACCGATAAACTTTTTTCATCTCGATGAAAAAATGACCGGCGAGGGTCAGAGAGATTCTCGGAGAGAAAATCTTTTGTCTTTATAATAAGAATGCCCGAAACAAAAGCGGAGTGAAAAACAGGGGAGTTCTTGAGATTTTTTCGTGTTGAATTATAAAAAAAAAAAAAAGGGAGACGATGAAGAAGAAGAAACGTAATTATGAACAGCCGGTACTTGAGCGCCAGAAAAAAAAGGGCTGCTATCTCCGCTTGGGTGCTAGAAAAAGGGTTGCAAGGAGGGAAGGAAGGGGTGAGAATATATAAACGAGAGGAGCAGCAGAGAGCAAAGAGTTGCCGTAAAATCCTTGTAACGTAATTATGTTGGCTCTCCATGTTCGAGGGCCAGGTTCCGTCCACTCGACTGAGAGGATGGAAATCTCTCGTTGAACGCACGCGCATCATATCCGTTATGAAAAATTCGTTCAGCCAAGACATTTTTTTTTTTTCATCTTCTTTCCATTTTTATTTTACGAAATATTTTAACCCCTTTTCTCTCGTTCCAACTTTGCAATGAGATTGCGCGCATTTATCCCGTGAATACCGTAATAGATATTAGTATACGCTCATTTATATACGGATATATATATATATGGGGCATTTCATCCCAAATCGGACAGTTTGAAAAACTTTTTTTTATTTCCTCAATTTTTTTATACTTTTGAGTACGCTTCAAATGACTCTTCCTGTTAAATTTTGAGATTTTTTTGATTATCCGTTCCAAAGATATTAAATTAACAAAAAAGACGCTCTTTTTTTGGTATTTTTGTCATAACTTCTTTAATAATGGTCCAAATTAAAAGTTTTTTTTTCAAAAATTTTTTTTTCTTACGGCATTTTCAGAAAAAAAAACAACAAAAATATTCGTCGTGTTTTTGAATTATTTTTTTGAGTTTTAAACTTCAAATCGTGATTTTAAAAATGATTGTCATTTCTGATTTTTTGAAAAAATTTTGTTTCAAACGACTATCTATTCAACATTTTTTAAGACTAGTCCGATCGTGGGATCTCAATAACTATTTGTTTCGTTTTTTTAAATTAAAAAAAAAAAATTTCAATAAAATATTATGAATACCAATTTTTGTTACTGTATAGTATTTTTTAAATCATTTTGAATTAATTTGGACACTTTTTCATTATTAACAGATTTTTTAAATTAATAATTAATCGATGAGCTAATAACAACAGTTCAAGAATTGTATGAGTGGGCATTGAACCTAAATAGTCTACCGAATATTGTTGTCCAATTTTCAGATGAGAAACATTATTCAGATGCAAAAGAAAAATTTTATTTGCGATAAAATACTGCGAAGTCAATCACAGGGGGATACAAAAATTTCATTCAATTATTTCAATGAGCAACGGAAACGTATTGGCAAAGGAATATTCTAATTCAGGAAATAACCGTATATGTAAGGTTTTCAAAAATATACGTGAATAAATAAAAACTGTTGTTATTATTGTTCATAAACAGACTTAATGATTAGTTATTAATTTGAAGAACCTGTTATCAATAAAAAAGTGTCAAAATAAATTCTAAATATTGAAAAAAATACTATACAGTAAGAAAAATTGGGTCAAAATAAATTCTAAATATTGAAAAAATACTATACAGTAACAAAAATTGGCATTCATAATAATTTATAAAAAAAAAAAAAATTAATTTTCAAAAATCGAAAAAAAATAGTAGTTATTGAGATTCTACGGTCGGACTAGTCTCAAAAATTGTTGAATAGATAGATATTTGAAACAAAAAATTAAAAAAAAATTAAAAAAATGACGATCACTTTTAAAAACGCGATTTAAAGTTTAAAACTTAAAAAACTCTTTCAACAACACGTCGAATATTATTGTTGTATTTTTTTCTGAAAAGGCCATAAAAAAGAAAATATTTGAAAAAAAACCTTTTTATTTGGACCATTATTAAAGAAGTTATGACCAAAATACCAAAAAAAAGAGCGGTTTTTTTGTTAATTTAATATCTTTTGAACGGGTAATAAAAAAAATATCAAAATTTAACAGGAAGGGTCTTTTGATGGGTACTCAAAAATGTAAAAAAATTGAGGAAATAAAAAAAAAAGTTTTTCAAACTGTCCGATTTGGGATGGAATGCCCCATGTATAGTTATTATATATAGTAGTTATGTTATATATACGAGGTTTAACAACGCTTTTAACCTCCCCGAATTGTTACGAAGTTCTCCACTGTAAATTAAAGTCCCCTCTTCTCCATCTCCGTTACTCACATATATATATATATATATATATATATATATATAGAATCCTATGCACATAATGTATTTCTCTAACGTGCTATAATGTATTTTCCGGTGCACTACATTTATTTCCGCAATTTGCGGGTGGCCACGCGTGTGAATTCTCTCTCTCTCTCTCTCTCTCTCTCTCTCTCTCTCTCTCTCTCTCTCTCTCATCGCTGTGGGATGTGCTTTTGCAATTTACGCTCATGAACTCTCGCTCTGGGCACAATGTTCGAAGGATTTAGTCCTCAAAAGCTATGTATTGTACTCTTATACGGGCATTTTAAAAAACTGCCCGAAGTAAAAAACTCCATGGAATCGCCAATGGCAACCAATGGTCCTCATACGACTCCATTGGACAATGAATGGGGACCCATTGAGATTTCCGCATTTGTCAATGGCGTATAGGAACGACCATTGATCAGTGAATGGATATCCATTGAAAAGTCACCATTGCCCAATGACGTCCATTGGACAGCAAATGCGGATGAACCGAATGATCACCATTACTCAATGATGCCCATTGGAAAGCAAATGCTGATGGACCGAGCCATCAGCATTGCCCAATGGTGTCCGTTGGAAGGCAAATGCTGAAGGCAAACTTCTACATATGGAATCAGAAAAAAGCTACGGATGAATCTGTGAAATCATGTTGGATTTGCAATAACTGAACGCAACCAACCGCTACTTCAAAAACATAGTTCCAAGTTCTGGGATTAAAATCTACACCTCTCATGAGCTCATTGAATGATTTCGTATTATTACAGTCATCGGAAAGGACAATGAAAAAGTATGAAAGTATGGATCGAACTTTACGATAATTATCACAGGATTTAAAAGCTCATTCGATTGAACCAATTTGTCTCTGGCTGGAATTCAATGGGCAAATCGTGCCACGCTTCGTGTCACGTGTTAATTAATAGCCAGATAATAAAAAGAACGTGTATTATTCGAGATCCCTCGTCGTATCGGCAATTAAGAGTTTGGTGTGGTCCAAAACACAGTGTGTTCCATATAGATATATATATGAGGTATTCCATACCAAGCCGACCAATCCGTAGACCCGACCATTTATGATTTTGTTGAAAATTTTCTATTTTTTCGTACGTACTAAAAGCAGTCTCTCAGAATTTTTTTAGATTTTTGTCTTAACCCAACTCACCACAATAAATTGTTCGAAATTTAACACATTTTTTTTTTCAAATGCTCATAACTTTTTAAAAACCGGAGATATCAAAATAAAACAAAAAATCATTTTTTTCCGTCTTGAGTTGCAGTTTTATAAAAAATGTACAAAAAAAATATCGATATTTATTTTCATACGTTTTTTAAAGTTGTAAACAAAAAATATTTTTTTTTTCAACTTGGACCCTTTTTATTTTTTTGAAAAAATTCACCACTTTTTAAGAGACATTTTTACAGGTACTAAAAAATTGGTAGTTTGTGCTTCTCATAACTTGTATTTTTTTTTTCTATTTTTTACCGCGTGTGAACTAAGGAATCGGGTTTCCTCCTGGAATTAAAAAATAGGAAAAAAATACAAGTTATGAATATCACAAACTACTAATTTTTTGATATCTGTAAAAATGTCTTTTCAAAAGTGGTGAATTTTTTCAAACAAATAAAGAGGGTCCAAGATGAAAAAGAAAATATTTTGCGTTTAAAACTTCAAAAAATATTTTTTTTTTTCAACTTGAACCGTTTTTATTTTTTTGACAAAATTCACCACTTCTTAAAACACATTTTTACAGATACTAAAAAAATGGCTGTTGGTGATATGCATAACTTGTATTTCAAAAATAGAAAAGAATACAAGTTATGAATATCACAAACTGCCAATTTAAAAAAAAAATACAAATTATGAATATCACAAACTGTCAATTTTCTAGTATCTGTAAAATATCGTTTAAAAAGTGGTCAATTTTTTGAAACAAATAAAAAGGGTCCAAGTTGAAAAAAAAAACAATATTTTGTGTTTATAACTTCACAAAATATTTTTTTTTTCAACTTGGACCCTTTTTATTTTTTTGATAAGTCACCACTTTTAAAAAAACATTTTCACAGATACTAAAAAATTGGCAGCTTGTGATATTCATAACATGTATTTTTTTTCTATTTTTTAATTCAAGGAGGAAACACGATTCCTTAGTTCACACGCGATAAAAAAATCGAAAAAAATACAAGTTATGAGAAGCACAAACTGCCAATTTTTTAGTATCTGTAAAAATGTCTTTCAAAATGTGGTGAATTTTTTCAAAAAAATCAAAAGGGTCCAAGTTAAAAAAAAAAAAAATTTGTGTTTAAAACTTCAAAAAACATATGAAAATAAATATAGATATTTTTTTTTGTATTTTTTTAATAAAACTGCAGCTCGAGACGGAAAAAAATGATCTTTTGTATTATTTTGATATCTCCGGTTTTAAGAAAGTTATGAGCATTTGAAAAAAAATTGTGTCAAATTTTGAACAATTTATTGTGGTTAATTGGGTTGAGACAAAAATTTAAAAAAATTCTGAGAGACTGCTTTTAGTACGTACCCAAAAAAAGAACGTTTTCAACAAGATCAAAAATGGTCGGGTCCACGGATTGGTCGGCTTGATATGGAATACCTCATATATAGTTCTCGACTGCTGGACATCGCCTACTGCTCTCTGGTTAATGGCCTATGTGTGGACAAGGGGTCCCCGGTACTTGTGAGTGAACCAGAGAGGGATAGACACATGTAGAGAGTGAGGGCACTCTGGAGAGACAAGGATAAGGACTCCCCTGGAGTACAGAGTTTCACGGTGGACGCAGTCGTTTGGAGAGAGACCGAGGAGCAAGTGTCCGCACAAGGGGCGAGGGTCTGGGGGAAGCACGAGGTGGTCTGGTAGGGAAAGGCCTGCGGGACTTTAATTTAATAAAGCAATTTGTAACGGAATACGGAACGAGGCAATAATGGCCAGTCGGCGGAGAGGGTTCTAACGAGCTGCTTACCACATTCCACCACCTCCTCCACCTTTCTCCTCCGCCCTTTATCTCTGTGCCTTATATGTATTATACGTGCCAGATCCTATATCTGCCCGGATACGTTATTATAAATGCGAGAGGACCAAAACTCTTGCCTACCTTCTCCATATCTCCCCCCCCCCTCCTCTTTCTCTCCGGGCTTTCGATATATGTTCCTTTTTGGTTCGACCAGTTCAGCAACAGCGGGTTTCCTACTTCCATCGTACAGCGGAGGCACTTGCAAAGCTTGCACACGTGTTAAAATAACGTAGAATCAAGCTGCGATACAGATATAGAGAAATGCGAAAGGGTCGTGTACACATCTGCGATGGGTACGAGACCCTGATCCTAAAGGATAGAATTAACTAATGAGAAAGAGGCACCAGCTCAATTCTCACTCACTCTAAGTTCAGTATTAATTCTATCGATTCGCGGTCATCGTGACTCTTTGTGCACGTAAAAAACGACTTGGTTGGTCCAAACACTTACAATTAGTGCTCTGAGCGCCAGAAGAGAATTGGTCGGATCAACTAGACAGTCCCGTAGTAAAAAACTCCATTGAATCGCCAATGCCAACCAATGGTCCTCATACGACTCCATTGGACGATGAATGGGGACCCATTGAGATTTCCGTATTTTTCAATGGCGTATAGGAACGACCATTGATCAGTGAATGGATATCCATTGAAAAGTCACCATTGCCCAATGACGTCCATTGGACAGCAAATGCGGATGAACCGAATGATCACCATTACTCAATGATGCCCATTGGAAAGCAAATGCTGATGGACCAAGCCATCAGCATTGCCCAATGGTGTCCATTGGAAGGCAAATGCTGATGGGCGAAATGATCAGCTTTACCCAATGATGTCTATTGGGAAGTAAATGCGGATGAACTGAATGATCAGCATTACCGAAAGATGTCCATTGGAAACCACGTCGCGTTAGTTCCGAGACTTGGCGCGAGATGTCGCAGGACGGCAACCCGCTAAACTCCCATACGGATTATGCGAAGAGTATGCTTATCTAGACGAGTGTGAGCACGGAATATTAGCGGAAGTCGGTGTCCAAAAAATCCATGCAAGGAGTTCTTGCCGACTGATGCCCATGGGATAATCCCTATTCCGTTTGAAATGGGGAAGTCAATCCTCATTGGAAAATCCCTATTCGATTTCAAATGGGGAATTCAATGGCGAAAATGTCCTTGGGCAATTCGGCATTCATCTCCATTGGTTATTTTGGCAATGGGGAATGAATAGCGATTTTTTAATGGTGATGAATGGAGTTTTTTACTATATGAAAGAATCTCCATTGATTATCGCCATTCATTCCCCATTGCCAACAAAAACCAATGGAGATGAATGCCGAATTGCCTATGGGGATTTTCTTCATTGAATCCCCATAGGATAATTCCCATTCCGTTTCAAATGGGGAAGTCAATCCTCATTGGAAAATCCTCATTCGATTTCAAATGGGGAATTCAATGGCAAAAATCCCCTTAGGCAATTCGGCATTCATCTTCGTTGGTTATTTTGGCAATGGGGAATGAATGGGGATTTTTAAATGGCGACGAATGGAGTTCTTTACTACGGGGTTGGTTGGATCAACTAATTATTTAGTCGACTTAGTTGTGGTGACCAATAATCTAGTTGGTGCAACCAACTACATATTCTAATAATTCGAATAGTTCAGCATTAGTTCTATCAATTCGCGATCATCGTGACTATTTGTTACTCTGAATGAAACTTAAAATATTCGTTCGAAATCACTTCAACCCCAATTCCGCAGGGATCGGTCCGGTGGGACAAAGTTGACGTGAGTGAGAATGAAGATCAAGAGATTCAAAAAACGAGGTAGTCAGCAATTTTTTAGGTCTGCAAAGATCGGGCTGATTCAATGGAATTTTCTTCAGCTTATATTGTTATGTACAACGTCAAGTTTCGTCCCCAATGACCCAGGAAAAATGAGCGAGAGGCTTCGTCCTGTGTGCTTCGATATGGCATCGCAAAAAGGCCTTTTACCGGAAGACGAAAACCCGGGACGGTATCGGAGCTCGAAGTATCAATGTATATGTAGCTCCCCATAAGGTTATGGGGTAAGATGAGAGCGTGAAAAGCGTTCAGGGCTGTTTTTATTGAGGATTGGCGGGCGTCGAGGGCATAAATAGAGGGTCGATGTTGCTCCCGTGGCGATCGTTTGTTTCTGCTTCACGCCAAGAGAGAAAGAACGGGCGAGAAGTTCCGATACTACCGATCCAACAAACAAACGCGCCAATTCTCGGCTACATCTCTCTCCTCCCTCTCGTTATCCCGAAATGCACATAAACTTACTATAAAATATCGTACGGCGATCCTAGAGCAACCGATTGTGATGAATAGTCAACCGTGTAAAAAATTATCGACCATACCATCAAAAAAAGTCTGCGAAATACTCGTGCTAACAACGGAGAACGAAAAACTTGTTAACAACATTTTTTTACTTTGAAAAAACAACTTAGTTGCTCCAACCAAACACTTAATGCTCTGAGCGCCAGAAGACAAATTAGTTGGATCAACTAGATAGTTGGTTGGATCAACTAGATTATTTTTTACCACAACTAAGTCAAGTAAATGACTAGTTGATCCAACCAACTATCTAGTTGATCCAATCAATTTATCTTCTGGTGCTCAGAGCATCAAGTGTTTGGTTGGACCAACCAAGTCATTTTTTCCGTGCACTTTGAAATTGTTATTCTGAGTGAAAGAAGAGTTGATGCATTGTTTTTTGTAAAATTTGCTCGACGTGATCTTTATCCTCGAAATTATGTAGAACAGATCTCTCGAAACATTCTGCCGAGTATTTCACCCTCAAGGGTCGCCCTGCGATGCGGTTGCGGGTGTATAACTACTTGGTGGTGGTCCCGTAGCTTTTGGTTATACAATATCAACCCCCATCGCCCGTTTTCCCCTACCAGCGAGCACACGAGATTCGTATAGTACCTAAAGCTAGGTATGCATAAGTTATTCGCCCTACAGTGTTGAAAGCTTTCGAGGAGAGCTATACCGAACGGAATATCGTTTGGGATGTCTGACGCATGAACGAAAAGACCCGTCGGATTGAATTCCGAAAAACCTGGAAGACCTTGCGATAAAGGCTGGGAAAAGATCAGACGTAGCTTTTCTTTTGGTTTCTGGTTATGTTATTGAATGTATGATATCCTAGACCTGCGAGGGTGGAGAACAGCCGGTATCACCAACCAAAGAGTGTACGTGTACAAACGACGTTGTTGCTAACAAGTCTCTGACACAATTTTGGTTAAAAACCTTTCCAACTAATATTAATCAAAAAACTCACAACTGGACTCAAATCTGATCCCCAAAATATTTTTTGTATGATAATCGAGGCACTAACTAAAATACTAAACTAACTAAACTACCTACTAACTAAAATAACCTTGAACAATAATAATGAAGATCAAACGTAGCTTTTCTTAAGGTTTCTGGTCATATTATTGAATACATGATGTCCTAGACCTGCGAGGGTGGAGAACAGCCGGTGTAACTAACCAAAGAGTGTGTACATGTACAAACGACGTTGTTGCTAACAAGTCTGTGTCACAATTTTGGTTAAAAACCTTTCCAACGAATATTAACCGTGAAACTCATGATTGGTGACGATCAAACCCAAATAATTGAGGCACTAACTAAAATACTATACTAACTAAACTATCCACTAACTAGAATAACCTTGAACAAAATCTAACTAACTAACTGAACTACCTCTACTAACTAACATAACCTTGAACAAAAACTGATTTATTGAATACCATTCTTTATTGAAAGAACGACGAAACGGAAAAGGATATTAGTGACGACCATTTGATTCGAATATTTAATATTAATTGATACTTACGCGAATGTAGTCTCGCCCGCCACGCCAATGGATCGCTGACAAGTCCCTGAAGTCCCGGCCAATAAACTGCGGGATGACGCGGCTCCGTTCTCTGTTGAAATTGTCCGATTCCTGAAACGCATTAGAGGTGGATATCAAATATCGTCATCGTGAGGCACGTATGTGCGAATAATTCAATGACGTTTTTTTTTGTACAGCCAGACATATTGAATTCACGCGGGAACCAAACGGATAAAGAACATTCACGATGCTCGAGTGTTACCCCGACGGAACACGGGATACTTGCCGCGAGAATCTGGCACGTATAGAAATACATGTCTCAATATTGAGACCACGATCTCTGTTACATGAAATTATATATTCTGCCACACGCATTCCATTCGAAAAGACAAGCCAGAAGGCGAAAACTCGAGATGTAACAATATGAAAAAAAAATCTTATCACATGTCCCGGTGCCTTCCGCTGGGGAATATTGAGTCCCTCTTCCCCATGATGAGAATACGTGCTACAGTTTTTCCCTTGCTTCGCCGTATTCATTTCGTTCGAACGATTTTTCCCACAACCTAATATCGCGAAAGTTAAACGGCATATGAACGTGAAGAGATTCCGAATTTGAATGAATCAGTTGTTCTTCATCATAACAAAGACAATTGACAGTATCATTGATAAAAATGATGCATAATTCCTTTGAAGTACCAACAATCATCAAAACTGCCCCTAAAAGTTCCATTGACCCTAATCAGTCGCACCGAACTCTATTGCGCCAAATAAACTTAGTTTTTTGACGAACCCGACTACCCTTCTACCATTACCAGACGAACAATCTGGCACAAGGGTCCGGAATATCCAAAATAATGGTACAAACCTCCCGAAGCCGTGAAACCGGCGTGCATCGCGTATCGCGGTGCCGTAAGATGTTGAGGATGTGGCGCGGGTGGTAATCCATGAGTCGCCGATACTGGAACCTGAGGATGATTGTTGACAGTGGCCACGGGTCTCGATAGTATATTATCGATACCATGTGGATTGCTACCGACGGACGTTATCGACGTAGCTGGACTGTGTTTACCGCTACCTGTCGGCGATGATTGTCCCTGAGGTTGCGTGCCTCCCAATGACCCGGTGACACCGGTTATACCCGTTAAATGAGCCGCTGCGACCGCAGCAGCTTGTTGCTGTTGCTGTTGATGCTGGTGCAATTGTACAGCGTGCGCCTGTTGTTGTGCCGCAGCAGCTTGCTGCGCTGCTTGATGCTGCTGTTGTTGATGATGACTTCGCTCGGCCATCGAGTGCAGAGCCGCCAGTGGTTGACTGCCGAGCATTCCACCGCCGGCGGCGCTTAGATTCAAGAATTGCAATACATGTGG
This sequence comes from Alloplasta piceator, assembly GCA_946863875.1. Classification (NCBI taxonomy): domain Eukaryota; kingdom Metazoa; phylum Arthropoda; class Insecta; order Hymenoptera; family Ichneumonidae; genus Alloplasta; species Alloplasta piceator. The sequence continues at coordinate 20,105,671 of OX333079.1, forward strand.
CGAGGCTGCGGCGTGAAAATCATGAAGCCAGGGTGGTCGTGGCGGTGGTGGCGAGTGACTCGATGCTGGTGGCGGTGAACACGAGCCCAACGATGAACCCGCCGATGAGCTGCGTTCGCCCGGATCAACGAGATGACTCGTTGTGCTGCTGCTGCTGTTATTGTTGTTGTTGTTGTTGTTGTTGCTGCTACGCCGATGAGCGTCGCTCAACGATGACATTCTGTCGTTTATCAGTGTCTCTATAACGCGAGATTGTAATTGCAAATTCGTCGGTAAATCAACGTCGTCGTTGCTGCTGATGCTACTGGTGCTGTTACTGCTGCTCGAACGTCGCACTCTCAGTCTGTTGTAAGCCTGCGCGCTGTGATGATGATTATGATGATGAGGATGATGATGATTTTGTGGATCTTGAAGATCTATCGTTGTATCGATCAAACGACGACGATGGTGATGATGATGATGGTGATTATGCGTTAGCTCCAGATTCAATATCCCAACGGGATTATTCACACCACTTTGGCTACTGTGACCGCTGTTGCTACCGTTCTCACTGCAGTGTGTCTTTGCCACATTGGTCACGGAGCAAACCATCGCGAACCGCGCATAATAAATACAGTCGGTTTTTACCAAGCGATTACCCGCGGGATCAACTTTCCCCTCGTATATACTCTCTTTATACCCGAATTAAACACTATCCCCAATCAACCACCACACATTAATTGTTGATTCCGGGATAAACGCTGACTAACACTTCGCTAATGTCACGTTATCGGTTATGAATGCAGAATTTGACGACACTCAAACACTCCAGATTTGAATATAATCCCAAACCCAGCACTGCACACTTTAGCGTCCCTAAAAAAAAAAACTGTCAGAAATTCGAGTCACTTCTGTTTTGACAACAAGATTGCGTGATATTCGCAATGTCGTTCAAAAATCATTGATTTCCAGACGTTGTTCAAATTTCGGTGATTCGGAATCAACCAGGAATTTTTTACACTGTACAGTGTTCACACTATCTTGAAGATGCGACTGAAGTTTGTTGAAGTCTATTCAATGCGCGCTGTTTATGACGACGGTACTCCGATCGTGGGGAAAACGGCGACGATGACAACAAGAGCCGAAAGCACGACCGACTCTCTAACCGAGGGTTCAATCGACTGTCGTGCTGCTCTCGTGACGATGCTTTCGTCGGATGGATCCGGCGGCGGGCACGTTTCGGTTCCCCAGCATCCCTCGTACTTCCATCTCTGGCCCCGTTCTTTCATCCCCCTCTCTTTCTCGCATCCAAACATCCGACTCTCCCTCTCCCGCTCTCTTTCATCCCATCGGACTTGTACAAAGGACACCTCCGATAGGCGAACAGCCGGTTTGGGTTAGAGAGTGGGAGCACGATATACGGAACTTGTCCCCGTTCGTGAACGTGGCATTGAGGGGGTAAGTAGGCGTTTCCGAGTTTCTCATTGGTCTTCCGTTGAATCGCTCCAGCGGAAGAGCTTTAACCGTTGTGCTATCCCGCTATCGTTGGAATACATACAAGCGAGTGGAAAAGGCGTGGCCTCTCAATCTCGCGTTAGCTTCTTGTTAAGCGTCTTTCATTGTGTGTTTAAACTCGTAATTTATGATCCCGACTGAATAAAACAAGAGGCTAGGGCGCAGCGATTCTCTCTTTCACTCTCTCTCAGCTACATTTATGGTATATATATATATATATAGCGCAGTTTCTAACTGAGCCACAATTCAGAGCTCGGGCAACGAGCTTCAACGGCGTAGCACACACCGACTGCTACTACTGCTGTCCTCCTTCTCCTCCCCCTCTCCCTCATCCAGCTACCTCTTTTGTTTCCCCTTTTCGCTCCCCTTTCAGCTCGGTTCTTCTCGATCCTCATCATCCTCCTCGTTCTACTCCTCCACTCTTCTTATTTTTTCTCTTCTTATCCCATCCTTCCTCGCTCTCTCCTACTTTACACAAAGATTCACATACGATTCTCTCTCATGGCGAATTTTCGTTCTCCATCTCTTCCTCCCTCCCCCATTCCCCACATCACCGCGAACAAACCCGGAACTCTCGACTGACCAGTAGCCACAGGCCAAAACTCTCGAATACATATACATATGGACATACTTCGCAGCGCCTCTGTGAACCCTTGAAAAAGAGATGGAGAGCGACAAGAAAGACACTAACATTGTTGGCTGGCATTGCGAAAGCTATCGGACACTTTATATTATAGTTTACTGCTATACGTTACTCCTACTTTGCCAGTTTTATCCTCTTCGCGAGTACACCTCTCCCCTCCACTCTCAGAAAGGTTAAGGTATACTTTAAAATAGATATCCCCGCGATGGCTACCGCTGTTTCATACAGTATTTCATCATGATCGTGAGAACCCTATAGTTCACGAATTTGTGGTGATTTGGACAGGGATTCAACTTCTTCTTTGAGCATGGAGAGTCCTTTGGAGGATTTTAGTGGCGATGAAAAAATGGACTTTATGTAAGGTATTTCATGTCCAATACTACTAACTCCTCAATGAGGCGACTTTGACGAAATAGGAGACTTGCAAATCTCATTCCATTCCTGGGATTGCTTATCGTTTCTTATCATATCGTCGTAAATATCGATCCAACTGGTGTACACCGATTACTAATAGGACATCCCTACTAGGCTCTCAGAGGGTATTTACTACATCCGTACAGATTAAGTGAACCCCTACCTTCTCTGAATCTGTCTCTATATCCGTCTTTCTCCATCTCCACATGTTAACAATACGCCGAACACCTTGCACTGGATACCATGTTCTCAGTGGTATATACTGACATTACCCACCCACACATATGCACGTATGTTGTATTTCTGTAGCTACGATATAACTTAGCAGCCCCTCCGGATAGCAGGAAACCAGAGAGACTCGGTCCTGTCTCACCCTCTCTCTGATTCGTACTCTAGCCGCAATACGTTTCAACCCTGCTATCCTTTCCCCTCCCCCACATACATATATACCTAATGTACGTGTGTAAGGACTTACGCAGAGAGGAAGTAAAGATGAAGAGAGGACGAGGCAAAACAAGTTGTTTGCCGTTCTCGTTTGCTCTGCACGATTCCATTCTCTCCTATTATGATTTCATTATATATACCTTTTTTTCCCTCATCCCCTCATCTCCTTTACCACCATAATGCGGCATATAGTGAGCCAATCTAATCGAGGACATTGCGAAAATTTTGCTCGATGTCCTGACATTGCGAAATATATACTTGATATATCCGTACATGTATTTATTAACCCTTACATGAAAAACTGGGGTACAAAACACCCCAGGCCTAAGTGTTCTTGATTTTAGGTACCTACATTTGAAAAAATGGGACCTATTGCCACATGTAACTTGTTGTAACTTTAAAATTATATTAATTGTTCATTGTGTTTTCATTGTTACAATGTAAAATTAACTAGCTTTGATTTGCTTTTTTTTTAATATTCTTCTAAAGTTTGTAGTTTTTGGGATATTTTATTAAACAGACATAGTGAGCGCATGGGGCAAGCTGTAACAAAAAGCAGGATCATGTTGTAACATGTTACAACTTGCCCCGTGTACGTGTATTGTTAATAAAAGACTGATAACCAATAAAAACGTATTCTTTCTTATAAATATTACCAGTCTTTTCATGGTTACTACTTACCCCGAGCCTATTACAACTAGCCCCAAACATGGGGTAAGTTGTAACAACTCCTATTTTTTCAAAAAGTGTGTAGGGTAAAAGATGGGTTATAGATTTAAAATTATTTTTTAATTGGAATTAGTGCTTGGATATATACTTTACAAACGCTCTTGCTCACAATCATAAAAGTATACATATTTTAGACAATACAGACCTTTTTCCACAAACTATTACAACAAGTCCCCCCCCCCCCCCCCCCAGTGTTTCAAGTAAGCTCGAGTGCGAAAATTTTGTGCGAATTTGTTTCCTGTTTACTACAAGTAATATTTTTCTTGTAATACTATATATTAAGCAATCTCAGTAAAATTTTTAACAATTTTTGTCGAAAAGTAAAAAAGTTATGATTTTTTTCGTAAAATTTGTCATTTTTTCACTTTTTCTGGATATTTAAATTGTTTCATCATATTTAACTTTGATATTTCACTATAAATACTGTATAACTTTGGGAAGTAACCTCTTGAGAAGTTCTAAAAAAAATAGCAATTTAAAATATAAAATGGCATATTTTTTATAAGAACTTTTGTCGCTGGGGTAAAAATGACCCCAGTGTAACAAGTACGTTATTCTACAGAAGTGTGTCAAATAAGGGTTAATTTCGATGTTATCCAATAGCTCACATGGAAATCAATTTTTTTGCATCATAAAAATCGCCATACTGCGGGATGATATATTATCGCCGTTAGTAACGGAGAGGGGGGGGGGATATTAGTTTTAATTCAATGGCAAATCATTGCCGTGTCGAATGAATCGGAAATGTGCGTAACGAGGCAAAATCTAGCTGTCTCTTTCCTGTTGAATTCCCTGCTTGTGTCACATAGCGAGAAGAAACGACGGACAAGGGGATGGGAGAGATGGAGCGACGTGACTTTTTGACACTCGTGAAATTTTTCGAGGTTCGCGTCGTGGCATATTATATGCCTGGACGTTTCCACCCGGGGGCTCATTGTCGGTCGAAAAGTCTCTTTATAGGTAGACCCAGGGGGGATGATCATAATGAAAGTGAAAAAGACCAGAGTTCGGGGATGTATAGTATATACTGACATAGCTTGTATATATATACAATATATACATTAGGGTGGTTCTTATTTAGGGCTTGGACGAATTTTTTATCGGACGCCCCCCAAATCAACTTCGAATTATTTAAAAACAATACCTTAATTTATCATATTTTTATCTAGACTCTAACCTCTCCCTCCATTTTAAATACACGTGTTTCGGCCATATTTTCAGGATCTATTTTATTCATAGTGTAATAATTTTTATAAAACCTGTAACTGCAAGGTTTTAGTGTTCATCGTTGCTACTATTTGAGGAAAAATTGACATTATCATTCGGATTAATCTAGACGAATTGCAATTCGTCTAAAATTCTAATACAGGTCAATCAAGGTGAATTGCACTTCGTCTAGATTGACTCCTATGATAATGTGAATTTTTCCTCAAATAGTAGCACTAATGGACACTATAATCCTGCAATTACAGATTTTTATAAAAATTATTACACTTAGAATAAAATATATCCTGAGAATATGGCCGAAACACGTGTATTTCAAATGGGGCAATCTACCCTCTTTTCGGGAGGGGTTAGAGTCTAGATAAAAATCTGAAAAAATTAGGGTATTGTTTTTTAATTATTTGGAGTTGATTTGGGGGGCGTCTGATAAAAATTCGTCCAAGCTCTAAATACGGACCACCCTAACATATACATATATACATAGGTATATATGCGAGTCCCCCTTATTGGACCCTCGGACGAACGGATAATTGAGACCTAATTTTCCGCAACATCAAACTTTATTAACGACGAGGTGGCAGGTAAAGAATAGAGTTCCGCTTCGAGGAGAATCTTCTCTGTGCTCATGAGTTTTGGGGGTTCACCGGTTTTCACTCCTGTGTACATGCAACGCCATTTTTTTTCGCCGTTCCTATTTGCCTCGAGCGTTTGCGCTTTTCTCGCGTTCGTGCTATATGTTTTATGTCCCATGTACGTAATAACGTTATATTGAAAAAAAAAAATGAATAAGGAAAGGGGAGGGAACAGATCGAAAAGCGGAGCATAACGTCACACGCGCACGACAAACTATTATTACGAATTGGATTAGCCATGCAGTTAGTCGGGCGTAGATAATCCAAATGCAACGCACGCTATATAAATATATATATGGCTATATAATTACATAGATTGGGACATATATATATATATATATATATATATATATATATATATATATATATTAGGGTGACAGTTATTGGGGCTTTGGCGAAATAAGTTTGGTGCCACCCCAAAAATATAATCAAGGTGTATCAAAAAAAATCTGTGTAAAGTTTGGAGGCAATCGGAAAATTGAAAAATGCGCCACCGGGCGATTGAAATTTCAAATGTTTTTGGGCATTTCTACAGAGCTTGTCATTAACAAAATTATGAACGAAAAAAATTGAAAAAATTTGGTTTCGTACACCATACTATGCACAATAAGTGTACCAAGTTTCAAGTTTTTGTCATTAATATTATACTTGGAAAAAAAAAATCATTGATGCGTGGGATAAATCCATGTACATTTTACATTTAAAATTTCATTAAATTTCACTCGGAATATAATATAAATGAGAAAAATTTGGACTTGGTTTTCTTATCGTGCATAGTATGGTGTACAAAACCAAATTTTTTCAATTTTTTTCATTCATAATTTTGTGAATGACAAGCTCTGTAGAGATGCCCTTATTTCGTTTTTTGGGCATCTCTACAGAGCTTGTCATTAACAAAATTATGAACGAAAAAAATTGAAAAAATTAGGTTTTGTAGACCATACTATGCACAATAAGTGTACGAAGTTTCAAATTTTTCTCATCAATATTACACTCGGGAAAAAATCATTGATGCGTGGGATAAATACATGTATTTTACATTTGAAATTTCAATCGCTCGGAGTATAATATTAATAAATTATGGATGAAAAAAATTGAAAAAATTTGGTTTCGTACACCATACTATGCACAATGAGTGTACCAAGTTTTAAATTTTTCTCATTAAGATTATCGTCGGAAAAAAAAATCATTGATACGTGGGATCAATGAATGTATTTTACATTTAAAATTTCAATCGTTCGGTGGCGCGTGTTCCAATTTTCCGAGCGCCTGCAAACTTTGCACAGATTTTTTTTGATACACCTTGATTATGTTTTTGGGGTGGCGTCAAACTTTTTTCGGCAAAGCTCAAATAACTGTCACCCTAATATATATATATATATTCTTTGCTAATAGCCCTCGGACGAAATGTGTCAATTCGCACGCTCAGCAGATACCGTAACAGTTTATTATACCCAAATAGCTCTTGCGACAAATTCAAAGATCCCCGTCGCTTAATTTCAGTTCAGCTGTGAAAGGCATTTGTCCCACACGCGTTTTCCCAAAGACTATTTTCCCGATCCGTCAAGAGTTCACCAAGAATCTTGGTGACAAGTTTCCGATACGTGTATCGATAGAAATCACGATTATAACGCGATTTATCTCGAGATGAAAATCTCCTTTGACGTGAAAAACTGACTTTTCCTGTTTCTCTTTTATATCCGACGTTATACGACCTTATTCAGGAACCCGGAAAATCCGAACAGTAGCCGATGCCATAGCACTGTTACGCCGGACAAATCCTCGACTCAACGTCGCATTTGTGCTATTAAAACATTTCAGGAGCCCCAAATTTAACGCTAATACCGATCGGGCACATACAACGGTCCATTGTACCCAGCATTGTCGACTTTTCTTCCTTTGACTTTTGTGGATCCCTTGTATATACCGAGTAAAATCCGCTAAAAGGACCACAGAGAGTTCTTCAGTGCTAGAGGAGGGGTTTGTACACACACACACACACACACAAAGATGACGCCGCATACGGGCTGTGTGTGTGTGTGTGTGTGTAAAAATGGGGACTAGGGATTTCAAAATGGGCCAAAATGACAGCTGCCGCTCCGGTTATATTCAAAAGAGAGGAAGAGAGAAAGTCCTCGCACGATAGAAATGGATGTGCGAGTGAGAAAAAATGGACTAATTCACCTATACCTATAGTTATATATACATACATGTATATATTACATGTATATGCGTATTGTAGAGACTGCGAAATAGACAGCAAAAGGAACTCCCAGAGTCAAAATGATTCTTTCCATTTTTTTTCCCTTTTGAACCAATCAGTCATCGGTATAATGCAGGCAATGCGTACTTTGGTGTAAGTGTAAGAGAGTGAAAGAGAGTGGAATATGTGAACGCGTTCGAGCGTTATATTGGGGTGTCACCCGGTTTTATTCAAGGGGAGTACGGTCGAGAAGGATGTGGCCAGGAAGCGAAAAAGTAAGCTGAATTCTGATGTGGCTTTTATGCCAGGAGGTGACTTCGGCACGGGCGAGTAAAATGCGCATTGTCAAGGATGCACTCATCTCGACTTTCTGTGTGTATATGGATCGGCTTTTGGTATTGTCAGAAGGAAGGACGATTGAAAATGAAAGGACATCAGTAGGATGTGAAAGAGAGTATTAAGAGGAAAGTGATGGAGATGGGCTCTTGATATCAAGGGTTTCGATGTTTGGCTCTCTTGTTTTCGACGTAATCATGGCGGTGCAGTCGTATAAACCCAATAGCAGAGTTGTGAAAATAATAATGTAAAAGTAATGCATTACCCATTACTTTAAACAATGTGTATTGGACAAGTTTTCCATCACAATTAACAAAAATAATGTGTAATGTACGCAAGTTCCATTACAAATAAAAAAAGTAATGTGTAATGGATGCATGTTCCATTACAAACAAAAAAAGTAATGTGTAATGTATAACCCATGTTCCATTACAAATAAAAAACGTAATGTGTAATGGATGCATGTTCCATTACAAATAAATAAAGTAATGTGTAATGTACGCTTGTTTCATTACAAATAAAAAAAGTCATGTGTAATGTATGCATGTTCTATTATAATAAATAATAGAACATGCATAATAATAAATAATAAAAGTAATGTGGAATGGATGCATGTGCCATTACAAATAAAAAAGTAATGTGTAATAGATGCGTGTTCCATTACAAATAAAAAAGTTATGTGTAATGTATGCACGTTCCATTACAAATTACAATTTTTAAAAAAGGTAATTTGTAGTGGAGAATATTCCATTACAAATAGAAAAATTGCCGTGCTCGTACTAGAAACTTGCACATTGCTGTCTCATTATTTTATTTCGCTCACCAAAAGTTCATTCATGATTATAACAAATGATCCATAAAGTTAAAAAAAATAACATGCACATTATTTAGGGATTCAATAATGCGACAAATTTTGTATCGGTAACTTGTAATTTTTATTAGATTATGGGTAACAGCGTGTAAAAGCCAGTTCAATATAAAGTTGGATAATTTTTGGGGTTGAGTACATTTTCGTACTTCATATTTAACGATGAACTGTCTATTTTTTTATTTCTATTTTTTAACTTTACGGATCATTTCTGATAATTGTGGCTGAACTTTTAGTGAACGAAATAAAATAATGAGACAGCAATGTGCAAGTTTCTAATACGAGCACGGCAACTTTTCGATTTGTAATGGAATATTCTCCACTGCAAATTACTTTTTTTTTAAATTGTAATTTGTAATGGAACGTGCATACATTACACATTACTTTTTTATTTGTAATGGAACACGCATCCATTACGTATTACTTTTTTATTTGTAATGGCACATGCATCCATTCCACATTCCTTTTTTTATTTGTAATGGGACATGCATCCATTACACATTACTTTTTTATTTGTAATGGAACATGCGTACATTACACATTACTTTTTTTTATTTATAATGGAACATGCTTCCATTACACATTACTTTTTTATTTGTAATGGCACATATATCCATTACACATTACTTTTTTTATTTATAATGGGCTACGTATCCATTACACATTACTTTTTTTATTTGTAATGGGGCACGCGTCCATTACACATTAATTTTTTTTATTTGTAATGGAACATGCATACATTTACACATTAATTTTTGTATTTGTAATGGAAGACGCATTCATTACACATTACTTTTGTTTTTTGTAATGGTACACTTATCCATTTCACATTATGCAGTGTAATGGGTAATAAATACAGTAATGCATTATCAAAGTAATGCATTATTTACAACTCTGCCCAATAGTAAGACTTAAAAATGTTTTCTTTTTTCAAGGATCAACGAATTGTGCAGAAATTGTGATAGGGATCCAACTGGATTCCCGTAATTGATCCTAGTCACGGATCAGGATCCTTCTAGATATCGGACCAGATTCCATGACCAGAATGAAACGTTTGTAAAATGGAATCCAGCAGGGACTTCCGAATGGATCCGTGTCTAGGGCGGATCTTATTTGATGCTTGAATGACCCATATCGGATTATTGAAGAATCCTATAGGATCGTTGAATTAATTATATTTATTAAAATGCGCATTTTTCAGGTAGGCATCTGCACTACGCACATTGTCTTTATTAGTGACTAAAACATTGTGTAAACGTGTGTTGCCCAAATGACTTGCTGAAGCGCGCCCTATAATTGGTCGCAATTAATGTAATCACAAAAAATATGAAATCAAAAATATATGGTTTAGCGTTATAATAAGGAATCAATCTGGGGCCAACCAAGGATCCAGCAAGGACTCCCCTCTTAGGGCATCCCTACAAAATCCCGATCGGCATTTCACTGGAAACAAATTTCTGCACGGGGAGTCCTACTAAACTATAGATTACTTATAAATTAAGTAGTTCTTCAAACCAACTTCACCAATTTGCTTGTAACTTCTTTGATCTTAAAAAAAAAATCTTAGAAAAAAATCCACAATGGCATTTCAGTAAAACGACTCCAATAAATTCATAGGCACATGTCCTTGCGCAATTTTCGTAGAGTCAATCTTGTAATTTTATTTCGATCTTGAAGTTTAGTAAACGCGTTGTAGCTGTTTTTTGCAGTTGGTGGATATTATTAGTGAATATTATTTCATAAATATGCTTTTAGACAACAACATCGAAACTATACAATTACAAATTCGATTCTGGAAAAATGAGTTCAAGAACGCCAATTGTTTTTTGACCAATCGCGTACTTAAAAAATTCAAATGTTCTTGTAAGATTAAAACGCTTGAAATTGATTTGTCATATGCACTGGATAACATCGTTTTCTCGTTCAGATTAGTCCAAAAATATATTCCATACCCCCAAAGACAAAAAAAAACCAATGTCCTTTCTGGCATAATTTTGTGCTGCAATCTCGCAGCTTCTGATATTTTTTGTCCGCCCAAAAAGACCAGATACAGATTTGGTTCCACGTTTCGGTGGGAAAATCCGAAATAACCGATGCATCATTGTCAAACACTCAACATCGGGTATCAAAGTCTTGTTGGATCGTGCACATACAAAGCCAAATGGTTCCTTCATGAGAGAGAATATCCAAAATCCCAACCACGTATCGAAGTTGGTGCTGCAAAGTATTTCGTGCGCATCATTCACGAACGACGATGTGGATGGCTCTGTCAAAAGGCCGTATTTCGTCTGCCAGGACATTGAATGTACGTTGTTTGGGAATTTTGGGTGCATGATGCGCCGAAAGAAAAACCCAACGTTGCGAGAGAGGGTGACGGGAGTACAGTGTCTTTCTCACATCAACCCTTAACGAGACATTAATGACGTCACGTTGCGGCTTAAATAATAACTAGTTGATGATCGATGAGGGACTGTACAGATAGGCGATGAGAGAAAAGGTTCACGCGCGATCGGGCTTCTTCTTTTGCGCATAAGTGCGCCGAAATCCGACATCATTATTGTGCGGTAGATATTTTTTAAGTTCGTTGATGTATTCTCGATCACACGACGCTGTCAATTTTTTTATTTGGTTACTATTGAAAAAGTACCGATTCGAAAAACTCATTTGAAAAAGAGTGTCGACACACGATACCGTTTAGACTTCGATTTACACGATAAAACAATTTTTTTTTCCTATCCAAACTGTGTGTGTGTGTGTGCGTGCGTGTGTGTGTGTGTGCGTGTGCGTGCGTGTGCGTTCGTGTGCGTGCGTGTGCGTGCGTGTGCGTGCGTGTGCGTGCGTGTGCGTGCGTGTGCGTGTGTGCGTGTGCGTGCGTGCGTGTGTGTGTGTGTGTGTGTGTGTGTGTGTGTGTGTGTGCGTGCGTGCGTGCGTGCGTGCGTGCGTGCGTGCGTGCGTGTGTGTGTGTGTGTGTGTGTGTGTGTGTGTGTGTGTGTGTGTGTGTGTGTGTGTGTGACGTAAAACCAAGGTATGCTCGATGCCACATAGATATGGCAGATGCGACTAATCTCTCCGAGCTGGTCTCGATTATCAGTCTCTCTCTCTCTCTCTCTCTCGCTCTCTCTCTCTCTCTCTCTCTCTCTCTCTCTCTCTCTCTCTCTCTCTCTCTCTCTCTCTCTCTCTCTCTCTCTCTCTCTCTCTCTCTCTCTCTCTCTCACTCTTGTAACATCGAGAAGACTATATACACGTGTCACGGGACTCATCGATCTTCTTTGGTCGTTTTGCGGTCACTGCGAAATCCCTCTTTTATAAGAGTACTGTCTATTACCACAAAATTGTGAGCAAAATCGTCGCGCTACTAGTTTATAATTGAAAAAAAAAGTCATGGAAAAGAGTGTAATAAAATTGTACAAATTTGACAACAAGCGTCTATAAATACATCAAATTCACAGAGATTTGGTAAATTCTCTGTAATTCCGATGACGCGAGAAAGTAATTCCTATATATGAAATTTAAAAAAAGAATTTCCGTATTTCATAAATAGGAATTGCTACCGTAAAAAGGGGCTACTCTGTTCGTGTTTCGGAAGTTTTTTGGTCGTAACTTTTTTTTAACGTCCAAAATAATTTTTTTTTTGCTCGAACAGAACAATGTGTCCTTTGGCTATAAAATGTATAACAATAGCAAGCCCCATTAGACCCTCACAATTTTATATATTTAGAAAAAAAAAAGCCAAAGTAACCCCGAATGTGGGGCTACTTTCGAGAGACATTGAAATGCAACTTATGTCAAAGATCCACATCGTAAATGCAGCTATGACATCATTTTGATAAAAAAACAATAATATTTTATACATTGTACATGAAATTAAATGAAAAACAACGATTTTTGACAATCAATTCGTCATTTTTATTCAAGAAATGTTTTACATAAAAACACCAAATACTTAGGCCCGAATTTTAAGTTCTTAAGATCAAACTTGAGATCAAACTTTCTATTGAACTCAAATTTGAATTTTAGTTGGAACTTAAGTTCAAATTTAAGATGAATCTTAAGTTTTTAACTTAAGTATCATTATAAGTTTATACTTATGTTCAAACTGTAATGCGAACATCAAATCGATCTTAAGTTCAAACTTGAATTTGGTTTGAGGTTTGATCTTGAGATTTATCTTGAGCATGAACTTAAGTTCGATCAAACTTCTTTCATCGCCTCCCTCAACCGTGTTATTTTAAATTAGTTGTGAAAATAATTAAGCACGGTCAAACTTAAGTTTAAGCTCAAGATGGATCTTAAGTTCGAACTTCAAACGAAATTTAAATTTGAACTTAAGATCGATCTGAAGTTCGCACTAAAGTTTGAACTTAAGTACGAACTTATAATGGCACTTTGGTTCAACTTACGATTCATCTTAAATCGGAACTTAAGTTCGATCTTAAGTTTCAACTTGAGTTCCATGGAAAGTTCGATCTTAGGGTAGGACTTGTGACTTGAAATTCGGGCCTTACAGATGTAACAGAGGTTGGAGTCGTTCTTCTTGCCCTTCTTTATTCCCTTCATGCGAATGTCATCATCGATTGTTCGGACATCTTGGCTTGTTACACATATCTGTGTACCTGGTTTACGAATGACTTTTTTTCCTCTTCTACCCACTCCCCACACCCCCTCCTGCCCCACAAGGTCACGAGGGTTCACTGCGCACACGTTTTTACCGTATTTTGCTGCTCGTCCAAAATAGCCCCAAAAACCAACAAAGTAACTCCCAAAGTCAAAGTAAACACGGTAAACAACTAAAAAGTCGTTTTCAATTCACGTTTTATCTTAAACACTAAATGTTAATTTTTCAATCCTCAATGGCCTTGATACATTGAAAAATGTGTAAATGTTGATACACTATCAACTTATCCGTTAGCTACGATTAGGTCTGTCATTTAAAAAGAAACAAAAATGAATTGACAAAACATACAAATATCGGAGCTATTTATTATTCAAATTGTGATTACGGATGAAAAACATAAAACAAAAGCGGAAGAAGCAGTGGCGCCACAAAAATGGCAAATTGTCAAGATTATGAAAAAAAACCCAGCAAATGACAAAAAAATTGATAAATTAAAAATTAATTAATTAAGTTAATTAATTCGATTGTGTTTAATCCATGAAGATTATTTGAAGAACTCAAATGTTAATATTTTAGTCTCTGATCGTAACTCAAAAAATCATTTCATTCCCCATAAAAAATGTATAAATGATGACGCATATGATGCTTCTCAAATAATGGCGATTAGAACTGCAATTACCGATCGTTCATGCCAAAATTTTGAGTTGGTCAAATATCTTCGGCAAACACGATGAATTTACCAGATGCATATGTGACGTATGAGAATTCATTTTGTATACCGGAAACTATAATAACGTGTGAAATGGAGCATACATGGGCTTTCTGTCATCGGTAAACTCACTCGTGACTCTAGAGTCACAAATCCGTGATTCTCCCTCTGTCTTCCTCTCGTTTTATATATCGATATATATGTATATATTAGGGTGACAGTTATTTGGGCTTTGGCGAAAAAAGTTCGATGCCACCCCAAAAACATAATCAAGGGGTATCAAAAAAAATCTGTGTAAAGTTTGGAGGCACTCGGAAAATTGGAACACGCGCCACCGAGCGATTGAAATTTTAAATGTAAAATACATGTATTTATCCCACGCATCAATGATTTTGTTTTTCCGACTATAATATGAATGGGGAAAATTCGAAACTTGGTACACTTATTGTGCATAGTATGGTGTACGAAAGCAAATTTTTTCAATTTTTTTCATTCATAATTTTGTTAATGACAAGCTCTGTAGAGATGCCCAAAAAACAACATATAGGCATCTCTACAGAGCTTGTCATTAACAAAATTATGGATGAAAAAAATTGAAAAAAATTGGTTTGGTCCACCATACTATGCACCATAAGTGTACCAATTTTGAAATTTTTCTCATTAATATTATACTCCGACGGATGGAAATAAAAAATGTAAAATACATGTATTTATCCCACGCATCAATGATTTTTTTTTTTCGAGTATAATATTAATGAGAAAAATTTGAAACTTGGTACACTTATTGTGCATCGTATGGTGTACAAACCTAATTTTTTTCTTTTTTTTTCGTTCATAATTTTATTAATGACAAGCTCTGTAGAGATGACCAAAAAACATTTAAAATTTCAATCGCCTGGTGGCGCGTTTTCCAATTTTCCGAGCGCCTCCAAACTTTACAAAGATTTTTTTTGATACACCTTGATTATGTTTTTGGGGTGGCACCGAACTTATTTCACCAAGGCCTAAGTAACTGTCACCCTAATATATATGTATGTATATATAACTTTACCTATATCACGTTGCAACGGCAACAACGACGTGTGGCTCGCAGCTTTCCTGCTTTCCTCATCGAACAAATCATCGAATAATCTCCTTGGTGAGTTTACACCCGCGAGACTCCAACACCATAGCACTAGTTTACCTATACATATATATTAGGGTGGTCCTTATTTAGAGCTCGTACGAATTTCTTATTAGACGCCCTCAAAATCGACTCCAAATAATTAAAAAACAATACCTCATTTTTTTCATATTTTTATCTAGACTCTAACCTCTCCCGAAAAGAGGGTAGATTTCCCCATTTGAAATTCACGTGTTTCGGCCATATATTTTATTCTAAGTGTTTTTTGAAAAAGTTTTTGAAAAAATCTGTAACAGCAAGATTCTAGTGTTCATTGGTGCTACTATTTGAGGAAAAATTCAAATTATCATACGGGTCAATCTAGACGAATTCGATTTGTCTAGATTGACCCGTATTTGAATTTTAGACGAATTGCAATTCGTCTATATTAATGCGAATTTTTCGGGAGGGGTTAGAATCTAGATAAAAAACTGAAAAAATTAGGGTATTGTTTTTGAATTATTTGCAATCGATTGGGGGACGTCTGATAAGAAATTCGTCCGAGCCCTAAATAAGGACCACCCTAATATGTATAGTACAAGCACCCTGGGGTGAAATCGACTGAGTCCCATACCTATACCGATACATTTTGTGCAATTGGTTGGAGAGGAGAGAACGTGGAACACACACACACACATAGCACACAATAGTAGCGGGTCTCGCCTGATGCAGCCGAATTGAGAGGGCCTTTGAAACGTCTCAGATTTTGTGCCTGGTCCACACAACTCTGTCTTTCTTTTTTACTACCGAACATACTGGATTTGAGAGAGAGAGGGAGAAAAAGAGCGGGAGAGAAAGTACATGAATGAATCTCGGCATGACGTTAAATTGTATATTAGCCTCTGAACAGGTCAACTGCATCGGTGTCACTTTTCTCTCGTATTTTCTCCCCAATTGAACTACTACAAATCTCTAACGCACATCATTTATTACTCTGATGATTCTTGATTCTCCAGCCTGGGAATATAAATTGAGAATTTTTTTTTCAAAATTAAACAATCCCTCTATTGTGAAAATTCAAGTGAGATTGAAATCATACGTGAAGGATAATCATAAAAATGCAATCATTATCGAGGCATGAAATAGCCATACATTATAATAAAGTGATTCAGATTTTGTTGCACAACGATATTTTTTTCGGTAGATAAACAAATTAAATCCAAAAAAGTTCATTTTTTTAATAGAATTGGTTCATAGGTTTGAAATCAAAATTTTAGGATTCTTGGAGCTTGTTGACTAAATTGACCCGTAGTAAAAAACTCCATTCGTCGCCATTGAAAAATCCCCATTCATTCCCCATTGCCAAAATAACCAACGGAGATGAATACCGAATTGCCTAAGGGTATTTTCGCCATTGAATTCCCCATTTGAAATCGAATGAGGATTTTCCAATGAAGATTGACTTCCCCATTTAAAACGGAATGGGGATTATCCTATGGGGATTCAATGAAGAAAATCCCCATAGGCTATTCGGCATTCATCTCCATTGGTTTTTGTAGGCAATGGGGAATGAATGGCGATAATCAATGGAGATTCTTTCATGTAGTAAAAAACTCCATTCGTCACCATTGAAAAATCGCCATTCATTCCCCATTGCCAAAATAACCAATGGAGATGAATGCCGAATTGCCTAAGGACATTTTCGCCATTGAATTCCCCATTTGAAATCGAATAGGGATTTTCCAATGAGGATTGACTTCCCCATTTCAAACGGAATAGGGATTATCCCATGGGCATCAGTCGGCAAGAACTCTTTGCATGGATTTTTTGGACACCGACTTCTGCTAATATTCCGTGCTCAAACTAGATAAGCATACTCTTCGCATAATCCGTATGGGAGTTCAGCGGGTTGCCGTCCTGCGACATCTCGCGCCAAGTCTCGGAACTACACGGAGAAAAATGCCACCTCGAATTCTAGTCCTGGTTACCAGAATTCTAATATCCACTACTAGAAATATAGTAATTTACTTCCAGTCCGGAATTCTGAGACTTATTACTATACCATATTGTAATCACTATCTTCCATTCAATACTTATCGCGGTATAAATAGTATATTTTACAGTAGCATAGTATTCATTACAATATGGTATAGTAATAAGTCTGAGAATTCCGGACTGGAAGTAAATTACTATACTTTCTGGTAACCAGGACTAGAGTTCGAGGTGGCATTTTTCTCCGTGTAACGCGACGCGGTTTCCAATGGACATCTTTGGGTAGTGCTGATCATTCAGTTCATCCGCATTTACTTCCCAATGGACATCATTGGGTAAAGCTGATCATTTCGTTCATCAGCATTTGCCTTCCAATGGACACCATTGGGCAATGCTGATCGCTCGATCCATCAGCATTTGCTTTCCAATGGGCATCATTGAGTAATGGTGATCATTCGGTTCATCCGCATTTGTTGTTCAATGGACGTCATTGGGCAATGGTGACTTTTCAATGGATATCCATTCACTGATCAATGGTCGTTCCTATACGCCATTGAAAAATGCGGAAATCTCAATGGGTCCCCATTCATTGTCCAATGGAGTCGTATGAGGACCATTGGTTGCCATTGGCGATTCAATGGAGTTTTTTACTACGGGGACATTTGCATTGTTTAAAAAATAGTAATTTACTTGAAAAAGGGTTTTCGTAGTAACATGCAGAGGTTTATTAATTTGGACATCTTAATTTTAAATGGCGTTCTCTATGAATCTTCTTCATCTTACTCCTGACGGTGAATAAAAGGATGAAGATTGAGAATCTCCCTTCTGTATTTATATGAGGCATTCCATACGACACCGACCGATCCCGTGACCATCCCGTCTCATTTTGGATTTTGTTGAAAATTTTATATATTTTTTTTTTTTTCTGAAAACAGTCTTTCAGAATTTTTTTAGATTTTTGTCTCAACCCTTCCAACCATAGTTCAAAATTTCCGAAATTTTTTTTTCAAATGCTCACAACTTTTTCAATGCGGTGATATTGAAGTAAGATGGAAGATCATTTTTTTCGTATTAAGTTGTAGTTTCATAAAAAATAAAAATTAAAAAAATATCATCATTAATTTGGAATAGAATGCCCCAATATATATGGGGCATTCCATATGAAACCAATCAATCCGTAACCTCCACCATTTTGGATTTTGTTGAAATTTTTTTGTTTTTTTGTACGCACTTTGAGCAATCTTTCGGAATTTTTCAAGATTCTTGTCTCAACTCTTCTTATCACAATTAATTTTTAAAAATTTCGAACAATTTTTTATAAACCCTCGCATCTTTTTAAAAAACGGAGATATGAAAATAAGACAAACAATGTTTTTTTTTTCATCTTGAGTTGTAGTTTCATGAAAAATCCGAAAAAAATATTGAAATTAATTTTCATATGTTTTTTTCAATTTTAAACTCAAAATATATATATTATATAACTTAGACCATTTTGATTTTTTTTTAAATTCACCACTTTTTAAGAGACATTTTTACAAGTACTAAAAAATTCGCAGCTTGTGATATTCATAACTTGTAATTTTTACCTATTTTCGAAGATATATGTAACACACTATAAAAAAGTAAGACAAATGACCGCTGCGGGGTTGGTTTGGGTTGAGACCGGGAGATTGTTGCGCTTATTTTTCTTCTGCGATCATGTTCCCGAAATCATCAAGTAACGTATCAAATGACGCTAAAATTTATACGCATTTGAGAAAAAAATGTTGTGAAATTTTGAAAAAATTATTGTGGTTGCAAGGGTTGATACAAAAATCTAAAAAAATTCTAAAAGACTGCTTTCAGTACGTACAAAAAAATAAAAAATTTGCAACAAAATTAAAAATGTTTGGGGTCACGGATCGGTCGGTTTGGTATAGAATGCCCCATATATATATTCACAAAGTTATAAAAAGAACCAACGCGATTAGTTCGATGATCCTGTGTGTGGCAAGCACAATTTTGGAACCCCTTTCTGACACCACGCCGCTCTTTTGTGGCCCTGTTATAATAATCCAACAGTAAGCCACATATGTGGGTAAATCAAAATCCAGGCTCAAAGTAGGAGCTAAAAGATGGAAGCGTACCCACAGATATAAACATATACATATACGCGTGTGTGTATGTATATGTGTTCTTCTATTTTTTCACCATTCCATTTTCATACATATATAATATATAATATGCGCGGGGCTTTTGTAGCACATCGCGACGATTTATCCCTTCTCTGTCCACCCTTTCTTCATCCCTCAAAATCCCTACTTGTTCAAATGTTCAATGTATTAGATGCATACCGCATACGTTATCCTATGCCAGTCAGAAATTAGCATCTTCCCTATTATTATGCTGTATATATGAAATGATACGCTATTGACTTTCTCGTCCCGTACAGTGAATTCGGAAGACAAAGTCATGGTTCATTGTTGACTCAAGTATACGTCGGTTTATTGAATTGAAAAAGTCCCTGATTTAACCATCGAAAAAGATCTAGATTCATCGAAAAATATTAAACGTTAATAATGTGTAACAGAGCTGTGCAAGGTACCAAAAAGTACTTCAAGTACAGAGTTAAAAAGTACTTCAAGTACAGAGTTAAAAAGTACTTCAAGTACAGAGTTAAAAAGTACTTCAAGTACAGAGTTAAAAAGTACTTCAAGTACAAAGTTGAAAAGTACTTTAAGTACAAAGTTGAAAAAGTACTTCAAGTACAAA
This sequence comes from Alloplasta piceator, assembly GCA_946863875.1. Lineage (NCBI taxonomy): Eukaryota > Metazoa > Arthropoda > Insecta > Hymenoptera > Ichneumonidae > Alloplasta > Alloplasta piceator. Next base: position 20,125,827 of record OX333079.1, read on the forward strand.
GTTGAAAAGTACTTCAAGTACAAAGTTGAAAAGTACTTTAAGTACAAAGTTGCAAAGTACTTAAAGTATAAAGTTAAAAAATACTTCAAGTACAAAGTACGAAGTACCGTAAGTACTTGAAGCATCACGTACTAGCAGTATTTGAAGTACTACGTACTTATTACTCGAAGTTCTTAATAAGATTTAAAGTAGTGGAAATACAAGTACTTGAAAAATCACGTACCAAGCATCAGGTACTTTTCAAGTTTTCAGGTATATCTCGTAAGTTCGAGTACTTACAGTTGATTTCTTGTTCTCGTTTGATTTTTATTCGAGTATTTTTTGTATCAAAACATATTTCCACCCTATGCAATACACTGAAATTAGGCTGAGGCAGATTGGAACAGAAGTATTTGAACAAAGAATTAAAAATAATTCAAAAATAGCATTGACGGTTGTAAGTATGATTTTTTTTTATACAGGTTTGAAAAAAAGAAATAAAGAATATAATACATGGATTGTTAAAACTACTCCAAGCCAAGTACTTGAAAATTTAAGTACAGTACTTAAAATGTACTTGTAAAGTACTTAAGTACTTAAAGTACTTAAAAAGTACATTTTAAGTATTGTACTTAAATTTCAAAGTACTTTAAAGTATTGTACTTAAAGACATTTAAAGTTCTTCGCCAGGTATTTACCGTTATGGCGAAGTGTCCAAGTTATATCGCTTTCCTGAACTCCAGTTTGGGAAATTTTTCAGTTTTCTTTGCGCCAAAATGTTTGGAAGAGATTATAATAACAAAATTGAAAAAAAAAAAAATTCTAAATTCAAAAACCAAGTACAGAAATTAAATTTAATTTTTTAATCAATTGTATGATCAATTTATCAATCTGTGAGTCCAAAAAAAAACCATAGTAAAGGGACACGTGATAATTGTGCACGTAATAATTGTGCGAAAACGGGGATTCAGATGGATGATAAACTGGCTTCAACCTACATTATAAAACGTTTTTCTTAGTGCGGAGATGCAAAGAAAAAACGTTTGTTATATACTTCGTCCGTCGGATACTATCCAAATGAATCACTAATTTAATAAACGTCGTTTTAGTCCTCGAGAGAAAGAGCTGAAGGTCGGCAAACAGAGAAAGAGAGAGACAACGAGGAAAAAGAATATCGTCCCTCTCATATCCAAGAGACCCTAATTTTGCCAGCTTTGCCCATTTTGCTTCATCCAACACCTTTCTCTCTCTCTCTCTCTCTCTCTCTCTCTCTCTCTCTCTCTCTCTCTCTCTTCTCTCCTACTTTGGCTTGTTGGCTTGGTCGCTGTCAAATCGCAAATGCGCCCGCACCCGGTGTTCCGCGCGCGCGAGGCTTATAATGCGCTCTGCTCTATGTCTCTCTCTCTCTTCTCTCTCTCTCTCTCTCTCTCTCTCTCTCTCTCTCTCTCTCTCTCTCTCACTCACTCTCCTCTCTCTCTCTCGCGATTCGCTATATTTCATTCAGCATTATCATCCTTTTTTTTTCATTTTCTCTGCTTTCCCTCCCCCTGGGTCCTTTTTTCCATTCGTTTTTTTTTCACTTCTCCCTCCAGTTACTTCTCTCTGCCACTTTACGACCTGTCGACTGAGCATTAATAATCCGCCTCTCGCCTCTTTACCAACAATAATATCGAGAGAAATTTTCCCGCCCTTTTATATTCTTCATTGGAGCTTTTTTCTGAACTACACTTATATCTATAAATATATATATGGGTCACTTCATGTCAAATCGACCAATAGTTTCTATTACGATAAAACGAAGTTCTACCAAAGGAAAAAAATCAAATATTTTTTTTCGAAAGTTATGCAGAATTCAAAATTTCAAGATTCATTCAATTTTTCAAGTTTATTTTTTAAATATCTCGAAAACTATTATCGTTACGGAAAAATCGTTCTGTGTTCGTCTGAAAGAGTATACTTTGGGCTACGAAAAAAATATATATATATTCCGAATTTTTTTTTTTTTTAAGGTGAATTTGGAGAGTTTTTCAAAAATCGTGAAAATCCACGATCAACATTTTGGTTCCATTTTTTTTAACATAATACCTTGTACTGATCTTCAAAGATCTTGAAATTTTAAGAAAGTTCTTTTTTTTCGAAAATATGAATTTTTGAATTTTGGTAAACATCATTTTTTTACCTCTAACTTAAGGCGAGGCTAAATACTGACATTATTTTTGATGTCCTATATTATCGACTCAAAATCGCTGTCCAAATTTTTTCCAATACCGGTGGATGAAGATCAATTAAATTTATGAATGAATGATGAATGAATTGCAAAATGCAAACGCGAGACATAAATCAACGTTTTCGTTAATTGCCACTGACTTGTCAGACAGTTTGGATAGAATCTGATGAGAATAATATTTATTTCATGAGAATTCCACATGGGGCTGCCCTCTTTCGGATTTCTGTGAACTTGATTTCGCCATTTTGTTTTTCGAAAATGCACTAAATTTATCAACATTTATCTCGTGATTTGGATTCCAAACTTACGTTGCGGTTTTTTCATAAAATAATGTCGAAGACGTATCGATATTCGTACTATAGTGTTCGTCATGGAGCCCCACTCTTGGTTTTAGCCGAAATGCAGTAGAAACATTATAATTTGATATTTTCAATTACAGATTCCTGATGATAATCAGATCTGTAATTTTTTTATTTTTGTTTCGAATAAATTTTAGTGGGGCTCCATTTGTGCCATAATTCCGATGATACTGTCAAAATTTTATTGATTTCCATCCATTCGTGCCAGAGCAAGTTTGGAATCCATTTTCGAGGTGCAAATGTCGGTATTTAGCCTCCCGTTAAGTAAAGTTGAGCAGACATGTAATTTTTACTCTTAAAAATTACAAAATTACATGATTGCTCAACTTAACTTGACTTACAGGTAAAAAAAAATTTTTTTACTCAAATTCAAAAATTCATATTTTTTGAAAAAAAAGAACACCTTTCTGAAAATTTCGGGATCTTTTAAGATCAGTACAAGGTATTATATAAAAAAAAATTGAGCCAAAAATTTAATATTGATAATGGATTCTCATGATTTCTAAAAATTCAAGATTTTCCAAATTCATCATTTTTGAAAATTTGTTGTCGGGATATTTTTTTTTTCGTAGCCCCAAGTATACTCTTTAAGACGAACCTAGAACGATTTTTTCGTAACTATAATAGTTTTCGAGATAATTAAAAAATAAACTTTAAAAAATTGAAAAAATGGTGAAATTTCGAAAGTTATGCGAAATTCAACAATTCAATTCCATTTAACAAAGTTCTAACTTTGTTTTATGATGATAGAAAACTGCTGACCAAATTTCATCGAAATTTAAAGGGGTCGATTCCAACTATTGGTCGATTTGACATGGAATGACCCATGTATAATGTAGAAGCTCCTGTATTAGCGTCCGCTCCCTCGGTTTTTTTTTCACGGTGACACCCTTCTCCGGGATTTCGTTATCGAATTATCCATTGCGAAGAATCAAAATGATCCGCCCGAAAACTATTTGTCACTTTATAAATACGCGTGTGTCCTGACAATCGAGTATACAAACGGGGCACAGGTGTAACCAGTCTGCATGAATGACATGCGATGAAAAAAAAATTTGGAATCTATACTTTTCTTTCTCAGTCACACTGTCCGACGAATGAAGAACATGGCCCGAACTCTCGTGGGAGTAATGTCATTATAAAACATGTTTATAATACATATTAATGGGTCTCGTACCTCGATGCATATATATATATATATATATATATATATATATGGCATTGGAATTTGTGAAGGGCCATTGTTGCTTCCGATTTATTGTAAATCTCATCTCGTTCACCCCACGAGAAACCGAAATATCGTAGAGGTAGGGGCAATTTGGGATACGGTATATTTTGGATATGGAATTAGAGATTGTGATGACGTGAGGAAACTTCTGAAGTCTTAGACCAGTTTTTGTATAGGGGGAAGTCCCCCCCGGACACTTAAAGTTATTCATTAATAAAACTATTATATATTTACAAGAACTTCGACTTTTTATATTTTTTTCACAAACTTTGGAGTATTCTTTGGTGTGTTAATGATAGTACAGATTTTTGAAAAACGTAAAACCAAGAAAAATATATTTTTGAATTTAATAGTTAAAATGGTCGATTCCGAAAAGTGGCACCTAGTACCGGACAATATGAATATTGTTTGAAAAAATGGATTAAAAATTATTAAATTTTGCAATGATTGCAAATATATTCATCGGAACACTCCGGAATATCTGAGCACGCCTTATGAGCCCATTGCTAGCCCGCACGGAAATATAATATACCGGAAAATATATTTTTCGATATACGTAAGAATATATTAAAAATATATTTGAAGTGTACATTATATATTCTAAATACATTTTAGATGTACCTAAAATATATATCAGATATATATTAAATATATAATATGTATATTCCATATAAGAAATATACTCAAAAATATTTTATATATAGTGTATATTTAAACACCAATTAAAAATGTATCTAAAATATATAGAACATGCACTCAATATATATGTTTGATATATTTAGCATATATCTTCAATACATTTTTTATATTTATATTGTAATATTTTTAAATAGATTAAAAATATACCTAAAATCATATTTGTAATACATACATTTTCGGACAAAATATACTTAATATATCCAAAAATATATTTTTCGTAATATTTGCCGATATATTTTATTTCCATGTGGGCTTACAATTGGGTTCTTGAAAAAAAAAAAATTATCGATCTTTTAAATGTATTTTAAAACTTTATTATAAATAATTTTGATAGACGACGCAAAAAATTTAAAACTATTTGTTTTTCATTTAATTATAAACAATTTAAAAGTGATACAATTTTAAAAATAATCACGTGACTCCAAACGCGCCATGATTGGTCGTCTTGTTTGTGACGTCATAATGTTAGGGCCCGGCTAAACTCCTAACCCCCGCCTTTCCGTTCTCGCGAGTGCGAGAGAGACAGAGCTAGAACTTTTAACACATTTCTCTCGGAGATAGCTTGATAAAATAAAAAAAGAACAGTTGAGCCACCTGTACACGTTAATTACACGGGCGCCCCTACTCTTCTTTTTTTATTCCATTAAGCCATCGCTGAGAAAAATGGGTTAAACAAATTTTGAGGTTATGTTGATCTTTGCACTCCCCGTAAAATAATTCCACGATAGTACACGGTCTTTTAGTGCAAAAAATTGTTTGTGACAACTAATTTTATCAAGTAAATAAATTTGATGGCGTTTCGGGATTTATTCGGCGCACTACTTGAAACCATTGGTTTCGACGTTTCTCATTTTGTGCTTCTCCCCGCGCTTCCGCTCTGGTGAGTGCGAGAGAGAGCGCCTATAGGGGTCCCGTGAGAGCGAGAGAGAGGGTCCTTAGCCTGGCCTTAAAACATTTTTTGAGGAGTTGTTTTTGTATTATTCGTACACAATGATACGAAACAAGCACGATAACTTTTAAGATTTGACATTTGTAATAAATTCATATATATATATATATATATATATATATATATATGGACGATAATAACAAGATTTAATTAGTGAATCGTTGAAACGCCGTATCAACTGCATGTAATGATAGAGTAGACATGAACATTATGACGTCACTCGCGCTCGGGTCGGCTCGGGAACTGTCTGCACGTTTTCGGTACCGAGTTCAAAAATTTATTTTCAACTTGTTATAACTTTTTAATTACAACGAAAAAAAAAATAGTTTTATTATAAAACTTATATATGGTCTTTCGATTTATGACAAAAAAAAATTTGTTCAAAAACCCAATTGCTGCACTGGATCCAGTCATTATTGTCATCGAGGCTTTTTTCATATTTTCCTCGGGCCATTTTCCTTTCGTCATTATTTTTAACTAATTTGTTATAGTGAAATACCACCACAACAAAAACAACATGTTTTACACAAATATTCCAATAACGAAAAAAAAATGGCGTTCATTCATGATTTGGTATTGTTAACCCGTAGTAAAAAACGCCATTGAATCGCCAATGGCAACCAATGGTCCTCATACGACTCCATTGGACAATGAATGGGGACCCATTGAGATTTCCGCATTTTTCAATGGCGTATAGGAACGACCGTTGATCAGTGAATGGATATCCATTGAAAAGTCACCATTGCCCAATGACGTCCATCGGACAGCAAATGCGGATGAACCGAATGATCACCATTACTCAATGATGCCCATTGGAAAGCAAATGCTGATGGTCCGAGCCATCAGCATTGCCCAATGGTGTCCATTGGAAGGCAAATGCTGATGAACGAAATGACCAGCTTTACCCAATGATGTCCATTGGGAAGTGAATGCGGATGAACTGAATGATCAGCATTACCCAAAGATGTCCATTGGAAACCGCGTCGCGTTAGTTCCGAGACTTGGCGCGAGATGTCGCAGGACGGCAACCCGCTGAACTCCCATACGGATTATGCGAAGAGTATGCTTATCTAGACGAGTGTGAGCACGGAATATTAGCAGAAGTCGGTGTCCAAAAAATCCATGCAAGGAGTTCTTGCTGACTGATGCCCATGATGGGATAATCCCTATTCCCTTTGAAATCCGGAAGTCAATCCTCATTGAAAAATCCCTATTCGATTTCAAATGGGGAATTCAATGGCGAAAATGTCCTTGGGCAATTCGGCATTCATCTCCATTGGTTATTTTGGCAATGGGGAATGAATGGCGATTTTTCAATGGTGACGAATGGAGTTTCTTACTACATGAAAGAATCTCCATTGATTATCGCCATTCATTCCCCATCGCCTACAAAAACCAATGGAGATGAATGCCGAATTGCCTATGGGGATTTTCTTCATTGAATCCCCATAGGATAATCCCCATTCCGTTTCAAATGGGGAAGTCAATCCTCATTGGAAAATCCTCATTCGATTTCAAATGGGGAATTCAATGGCGAAAATCCCCTTAGGCAATTCAGCATTCATCTCCGTTGGTTATTTTGGCAATGGGGAATGAATGGGGATTTTGCAATGGCGACGAATGGAGTTTTTTACTACGGGAAATATTTAGATCACTTTTGTTTTGGCTATATTTATTCCGAAATAAGCATCTACGTTTTAAACCCAAATATTTTATGTTTAAAACTTCAAAAAACATATGAAAATGAAAATCGATATTTTTTTTGTATTTTTTTTCATAAAACTGGAACTCAAGTCGGGAAAAAAGATCTTTTGTCTTATTTTGATATCTTCGATTTTTTAAAAGTTATGAGCATGTAAAAAAAAAATTTTGTCAAATTTTGAAAAAATTGTGGTTAGTTGGGTTGAGACAAAAATTTTAAAAAATTCCGAAAGCCTGCTTTCAGGACGTACAAAAAAATATAAAATTTTCAACAATATCAAAAATGGTCGGGTCTACGGATCGGTCGGCTTGGTATGGAATACCTCATATGTATTTATAATCTTCGCGATGGAAGGCAGTGACGAGAATCGGTTATTAAAAAACGTTCGATCTCTGACAAATTTAAGACCGCGCAACTCCAACGTTCACACGAACACCGGACGTTGGCATAGTGTGTTTTCGAAAAGAAAAAAAATACAAAAAAAAAAAAACGATCGGACCGTACCAAACAATGAACTGCATGGTATGCCGTATATTTGCTTTCTACCTGATTTTCTTTCCGTTCGGATCATTCGTTCCGTGTTGGGAAGATCGGTGAATGAAACGTCCGTGGAGCGAGATTATCGTTCCTCTCTGAGCCCCCAAAAAATTCATTGAACGAAAACGCGCTCAAAGTATTTCACTAACACGCATAAATAGGTATATATATCGTCAAAAGTCAACCGAATTCAAAACGACCAATCATATTTCGACACGAATAATATTTGCATCACGAGTTTGCACTTCTCACGCTTCCTCATTGTTGCCGATATATTTACTCATGCGTGTGCGAGGAATAATTGTTCTCACATTGAAACGATTTTTTTTTCACCCTTCCTTCAAATTCGATCATTTCATCCATCCATTCATTTTCGACGTAACGCAATTCGTCACGAAAACGTATTATTATGAATTAAGAGGGAGATTCGTTTTTTCGACTTTAGCCAAAATTAAGAGCTTTTTGGATCAGACATTGCCCGAAGATAATGTACTTGTTTCTTGACATTTCATAGATTGGCAGTATGAAAACAAAAACCTAAAATAATCACGTTTTTGATGAAAATTCATAAAAATTTTGATTTTTTGAGAAAACTATCGATAGATTCGTGTTCAGGAGGACAAAATACATTGATATGAGGTTTGAAAAAAAAATTTGTAGACTTTTTTTTTTGCATTTTGGCTGAAATTGAATCTGTCCGCTGGAATAGGTGTAATTTTTTTTCTACTCAAAATTTTGGTTCTAGACCACGCTGATTCTCTTCGTAATCGTTGAAGCTTCAAAACGCCGCTTTGTTCATCCGATTCTGTTGATTTTTTAATTTTTGGCAGATTTTTAAAGTTCGACCATCGATTTTTGCAAATTTTCCAAGACCCACATGGAAATAAAATATATCGGCAAATATTACGGAAAATATATTTTTGGATATATTAAGTATATTTTGTCCGAAAATGTATGTATTACAAATATGATTTTAGGTATATTTTTAATCTATTTAAAAATATTATAATATAAATATAAAAAATGTATTGAAGATATATACTAAATATATCAAACGAAAATATTGAATGTATGTTTAATATATTTCAGATGTACTTTCCGGTGTATTTGAAACTATACACAATATATATATATATATGAAAAATATTGAAGATAAATACTAAATATATCAAACAAACACATTGGATATATGTTTTACCTATTTTAGATATGTTTTTAATATTTGTTTAAATATATACAATGTATATGTAAAATACATGGTCAAAATATATACTAATTATATCAAACATATATATTGAGTGTACGTTTGATATATTTTCGATATAATTTTAATATATGTTTACATATACACAATATATGTTTTTCCATATATAAAAAAATATATCTTTATGCACAATAATCATATATTTAAAATATATTTAATATATACTTCAAAGAAATATTTTCTCCCGAAAATGTACGTATCACGAAGACATTTTTTAGTATATTTCTTATATGGAATATACATATTATATATTTAATATATATCTGATATATATTTTAGATACATCTAAAATGTATTTAGAATATATAATGTACACTTCAAATATATTTTTAATATATTTTTACGTATATCGAAAAATATATTTTCCGGTATATTATATTTCCGTGTGGGTCCTCAAAATGTTGGCTCTGGACTGCGCTCATTCTCTTCGTAATCGTTGAAGGAATCGTCCAAACCCCTCTTTTTGTTCATCCGATTTTGATGATTTTTCGAAATTTGTCCCCTATTCTAAGCATGCTTCTGAGCTCTGAAATAGTAACAATAGTGACCAAATTTCAAAAATACTGAGAAAAGTGACACGATTTAAAAATAGTAACCAATAGTAACAATATTCTACATCCGATTCTTTTTCCGGATATCGAAAAAAACCCTCTTTTAAGATAAATGTCCCAATTATTGAACAGGTCCCAATTATTGAACACTATCTTGTATTTTTATTATTTTTCGTTCGTCTGCATGCATTTACTTATTTATAAAAATTTCATTACATATATGGAACTTTTAGCTATCGAAATGTTACCTTAATTGTGCATAAAAGCTTTAATTAATAGAGAAAAAAATTATTTAATCAGCAACGGTGACCCGATTTAACGTCTCGTGGTAACTGCTTATTGTTTTTGCTGAGACGCGCCGCTTCACGCGTAAGGGCATAAAAAATTCAAAAACTGTCGCATCTCACAAAGTAGAGGCGTTTCAGGTTCCTCAGAACATTTCTTACAAATAACAATTTTCAAATTTTTTTTAAAATTAATAATTTGTTAAAAAATACGGTGTTCGATCATTGGGACATAGAAAATGCAGTGTGTCCCAATTATTGAACACTCGAATTCTCCAAGATGGCGTCATTAAACCCATCAAAACATCGACACAGTTAACGCGTGGCAGATCGTGTGAATCGGATTTATTCAAACAAAAACTGTAAGTTCCTGAATAAACTTACCTTTATTCTTTTAATAATAACTCTAAGATCGTCAAATATATTTTTTATTTGTATTTTCGTGCAATAAACATAAAAAGAAAAGTAAAAAGAGAATATAACCTAAATGTAACCTAGAAATACGAATGTAATGTTCAATATTTTTTGCTCTCCGATATTTCAGTCGAAAAACAAGAAAGCTGCGACAGAATCAAACAAAAACGGAACATAAAAACGAGGAAGCTGAAAATAAAAATAAAATAAAGTTCGAGCTGAAAAGCAAAAATAAACCAAATGCGAATGAACCAAAAACCTGTCAAAAGAGACTAAATATATATTTTTGTATTTTTACATGATTAATAAAAGATTATTTGAGTGTTTGATTTTGCTTTTATTTCTCAATATTGTACCCAAAATAATATTTTCAGAACGAAAAAAGAATTCTCGAGAGTGTTCGATAACTGGGACATGCCTGTTCAATATTAGAGACATGGGCACTTCCAGTGTTCAATAATTGGGACATTTGCATTCTTCACATTGTTATTCTTTTTTTTTCATTCGAAATCATTTAAAAATAATTTAAAGGGTGATTTTTGGAACGTAAAAATATCAAAGTATCATTTGAACATGAAAGCGATGGTTTTTTCTTGATCTTATACTTTTTTCTCACCGACTTCAATCCCCAGATCCTCAGCTGTTCAATAATTGGGACATTTACCTTATGTTTAATCAAGTTTCGGACAACCAACCTAAATTTCGAAGGCTCGTATAATTCAAATTCTCTCTGACCAACAAAAAAAAAGTAAAACGCATTTTCTTTTCGAAATTTTTAACACCTCTTTGAAACAAGTGATAAGGAATTAAGGGAAAAACAACTTGCTTCTTCCTTAACAATGTTAATGCGAAAAAAATTCTTTATTGCACTCCGTGCGCAAAGTGCCACTTTGCGCACGCTGCGCGTGCTCAAATCGGCACTTTGCGCACTCGTACAATAAAATTTCGTACGATACTAGTGCGAGAAACTTTTTCTCAACTCGTGTGATTGCAATATTCGCTTTCGGCTCATGCTGCAAACTCACACTCGTCAGAAAAAGTTTCATCGCACTAGTATCGTAATATAGTATTCCCGTCGAGGGAACGCAAAAAATGGTCCACGAAGATTTAAAAGGTTTTTCGACGAATTAAAAAACTTGGTCGTTGAACATGTCATTTTATTTTTGAGTCTTTTTTAGCATATTAACTATAAAGAGTTTGCAACATACAAGCTGTAATCAAAATAAAAAAATCATGCAGGATATTCTCGAATATATTTTAATGAGAATAAAAAATAATGAAAAAATGAGAGAAACAAAGCAATGTGCGAGTTTTCTCGCTCGCACATGGACGATTTCATCGCAGCGTATACAATTTTCGCTGGTGGAGGAGTAACCATCGAGCTTTAAAACGTACGTGATAAATTCCTCTTATCGACAAAACATATCGACAAATCAATGTCACCTGTCGTCCATATACCCGCGCCACAGATCCAAAACCCAGCATGGCAAACGCTCCTTCTCATCCTCGTCCTCTTCCTCCTCAATCCCTCGCACGTCGCGCGTCATTCGTGCCAACTACGCAAACATTTGCCAAGCTCTCGCGGTTCATGCGGCGCCCAACGCGCTCAAATTCACATACGCTTCTGCCTATAATGACGCGAGTGTAATACCATTTCTCACTGTGAGAATTATATTCATGGGCATTCGATTTCATGATCGAGAAAAAAAAAATTTACCATAAAAGATGACAAAAAGAAAGTGCTCAACATATTTCCCAATTTTTTCGCCCGATTAATATCGTCCATTTAATTTATCTCTAAACAGGGTGTCTACACGGAAAAAACGAGTTGTAAGATACAGGTTTGTAAGATATGCTCTTAGTAATTAGTTAGTTGGGGCAACCATTTTTGTGGTTTCCGCAACCAACTTTTTATTGGTTGGGTGTTTGGCAACCAATAAAATAGTTGCGGTAACGACGAAAATTAGTTGCCCTAACCAACTAATTACTAAGAGCATATCTTACAAACCAGTTAGTTGCCACAACCAACTCGTTTTTTCCGTGTAGCGGTCATGGAAACCTGGAAAACCTGGAAATGTCAGGGGATTTTCGATGTCGGGAAAAGTCATGGAATGGTCAGGGGATTTTTACTATATGAAAGAATCTCCATTGATTATCGCCATTCATTCCCCATTGCCTACAAGAACCAATGGAGGTGAATGCCGAATTGCCTATGGGGATTTTCTTCATTGAATCCCCATAGGATAATCCCCATTCCGTTTCAAATGGGGAAGTCAATCCTCATTGGAAAATTCTCATTCGATTTCAAATGGGGAATTCAATGGTGGAAATCCCCTTAGGCAATTCGGCATTTATCTCCGTTGGTTATTTTGGCAATGGGGAATGAATGGGGATTTTTCAATGGCGACGAATGGAGTTTTTTACTACGGGTTTAGTGGACACATTTAATTTTTGTCAAAATGCAAAAAAAAATTAGAAACATTTTTGTTTTCAAACCTTATATCAATTGTATATTGTCCCCCTGAACACGAATCTACCAATAGTTTTTTCAAAAAATCAAAATTTTATTTATGAATTTTCCTCAAAAATATTTTTGCTCAATTTTAGCCGAAAAAGACTATTTAGACGAAAAAGTCACTATAATGTCACTATTTCTGTGAAAAATAAAATTTCTCTATGAATATACTTAGTGGATACTGTGATCGTACCGAATTGATTATGTGATTCGAGTGAAATTTGCATATCACTCTCTTATCATTTTTTTTTGTATTTACAATGTAAATACAACAAAATGATAAGAGCGCTTAAGGAGCAAACAGTATTCGGCAAATGATGGATTGAAAGTATTGATAATGATATCATAAGTATTGAAAGTGATATAAGTATTGAAAGTGATATGATAAGTATTGAAAATGATATTTACATTGTCAGTACAAAAAAAATTCTAAGAGAGTGATATGCAAATTTTACAAAATTTTTCCTATGAGGAAGCGATCTGCAAATTCTGGATTTGCAAGTTTTTGCATAACTTTTGTAATAAAGTAGATACTGGAGAAAAAATTCAAAAATTATCGCCAAAAAATTTGAGAATATTCTCTTCAGCCCCAAATGAATGAATTCTAAAAAAAAAATGTGCTCCAATCCCAATGTAATTTTTTTTTCATCGCTCTGAATGTTTACACATTTAAGCACAATGCAGTTTAATTTTTGGATAAAGTTTCGTACATTTTCCGAATTGCAATCGAGTCCCCATTTGTGAGGGCAATTGCACGGTCTTTTAGGCGACTAAAGTGATCACTGTGTGCGGCCAAACGTGGATTGGTGTACATGCCCATACGGAAATATAATATACCGGAAAATATATTTTTCGATATACGTAAAAATATATTTAAAATATATTTGAAGTGTACATTATATATTCTAAATACATTTTAGATGTATCTAAAATATATATCAGATATATATTAAATATATAATATGTATATTCCATATAAGATATATACTCAAAAATATATTCGTGATAAGTACATTTTCGGCAGAAAATATTTCTTTGAAATATATATTAAATATATTTTAGATATATGATTATTGTGCATAAGAATATATTTTTGATATATGTAAAAACATATATTGTGTATATGTTAACATATATTAAAATCATATCGAAAATATATATAAAACGTACACTCAATATATATGTTTGATGCATTTAGTATATATCTTAAATATATTTTTTACATATATATTGTGTATATTTAAACACCAATTAAAAATGTATCTAAAATATATAGAACATGCACTCAATATATATGTTTGATATATTTAGTATATATCTTCAATACATTTTTTATATTTATATTGTGATATTTTTAAATAGATTAAAAATATACCTAAAATCATATTTGTAATACATACATTTTCGGACAAAATATACTTAATATATCCAAAAATATATTTTCCGTAATATTTGCCGATATATTTTATTTCCATGTGGGTATATTGTCGCAGACGCATGTATGAATCGGTGTATACAGAAACGTTAACGTAGGAGAGGTTTTATCGTGAGAGAAATAGCTGTATATAAAGCCGGAAGCGCAGCGGTAGGCGCTACTCACAGTGGCGCCACAATAGCTTCACGAAAATAATTAAAACGCAGATCGATAGATAGAGAGGATTCTCCCGACCTGCGAGGGAAAAGGAGGAGGGGGCGAGGTGAAGAGCGAAACGTTATTCGCGTATATGGAAAATATAAAAGCGAAAGAGATAGGAAGAGACGGAGAGTGAAAGCGGAAGGAAAGGATGAAGAATGAAAAGCTCCGACAAGGATTTTTATGTACATATACCCGTGCGTGAAAATTCTAGGGAAGCCCTGACTTAAGTCGGGACCTCGTCGGGCTTGGACCTGGATGCCCTGTCAGGGATTGCCCTTACACCGCCAGGTTGGGCCCCGACAGGGCAATGCCAAGGTTGCCAGGCCTATTTACAATATGGCTGACCTGAGGCAACCCGTTGAGGACCTTGTCGGGCTTAAACGTGGATGCCCTGTCATGAATTGCCATAACACCGCAAGGTTGGGCCCCGACATGGCAGTGCCAAGGTTTCCAGGCTTACTTACAATATGGCTGACTTAAGGCAACCCGCTGAGAACCTTGTCGGGCTTAAATTTGGATGCTCTGTCATGAATTGCCATAACACCGCCAGGTTGGGCCCCGACAGGGCAATGCCAAGGTTTCCAGGCCTATTTACAATATGGCTGACTTGAGGCAACCCGTTGAGGACCTTGTCGGGCTTAAGCGTGGATGCCCTGTCATGAATTGCCATAACACCGCCAGGTTGGGCCCCAACATGGCAGTGCCAAGGCTTCCAGGCTTACTTACAATATGGCTGACTTAAGGCAACCCGCTGAGGACCTTGTCGGGCTTAAATCTGAATGCCCTGTCATGAATTGCCATAACACCGCCAGGTTGGGCCCCAACATGGCAGTGCCAAGGTTTCCAGGCTTACTTACAATATGGCTGACCTGAGGCAACCCGTTGAGGACCTTGTCGGGCTTAAACGTGGATGCCCTGTCATGAATTGCCATAACACCGCCAGGTTGGGCCCCGGCATGGCAGTGCCAAGGTTTCCAGGCTCACTTACAATATGGCTGACTTAAGGCAACCCGCTGAGGACCTTGTTGGGCTTAAATCTGGATGCCCTGTCATGAATTGCCATAACACCGCCAGGATGGGCCGTGACAGTGCAATGCCAAGGTTGCCCAGGCTTACTTGCAATATGGCTGACCTAAGGCAACCCGTTGAGGACCTTGTCGGGCTTCGATCAAGCAACCTATATTTAAAGAAGTCGATACAATTACAACAGATCCAAATCGGGCCCAAATAGGGCGAAAGTATATCGGAGCCCTAATTATTTCAAACATAACACGGACGAGGCAACCCTTTGAGGGCCTAATCGGGCTTCACGGGGAGTTAGTTCCGAGATTCGCCATGAGATGTCGCATACGGCGTGCGCTCTCTCGCATGCGGAATATGCAAATAGTATGCTTATATAGCCGAAGTGGGAGCACGGGTTGTATTCGACACCGCAGAGTTAGGCCTCTCAGGAAGTTATGCCTCGAGGGAAGTCATACCCGCAAGATTTCTACAAAGAAATCCTCTGCTTTATACTATTTTTTGTAAAAAATTCTCTTGGATTATTATTAATAATTATTAATAGTAATGAATTATTATAATATATAATAATAATAATAATGTTGTTATTCTTGAAATAATTCAATTTTACAATGTACACGTATGGCGATACTACGTACGTACTAGGGCGCTGATTGGGCTTGACGATGGGCTTGTCGTGAATTCCAAATGGCAGACGTGAGGCGGTTGTAAACGCCCTCATTTGGCAACCTTCTAAGGCCCTTGTCGAAAAAGCGTGACCGTCCATTCAGAGGCCTTATTGGGCTTCCAGTCAAGGGCCCAAAGTAAGTTAGGGAAAAGCGTTCGGGGCCTAGTCGGGGCCTCAATCAAATTCACGCACGGGATATTATAAATGGCTAATTGTTTTAATGGCTAAATTTTTGTTTTTTTTTCTCAAATTATCATAAATTTGATGTATCGATTTATTTTTAGGCCAATCCGCGATACTTGGGGCATAATGGACTACCCTAAAAAAATGGGGTCAGCAAATTTTTATTTTTCTTCAAATTATAATGAATTAGATGCATCCATCCATTTTCAGGCCGATACCCTACATCAGGGGTAAAATGGACCATCACAAAGAAAAACATATTTAACGTTGAAAACAATTTTTTAAGATTAAAAAAAATCATTTTTCAAAGGGAAGCCGTCGTTCCCCAGTTTCTCCCCCACAGGCGGTCCACGTTATGTTTCGCTATGCGCTTTGGTCAAAAATAGTGTCCTATTTTTAGATTTTGTTCCTCATTGTGATTCGACCATCTTAAAATACAAACAAAAATTTCTCACGAAGAATCTCGACCGCAATAAACTTTCACGATCGCCTGTAAAAGGTTGAAAGTTAAAAGATACTATTCAGAAGAAAATTCTTTACAAAATTTTAGCATGCAATACCTTTTTTCGCGTTTACTTTGAAAAAAAGTAATTGTTTTCGCGATTTAAAAAAAATTTAATTTCACATCTAATAAACCATTCTCATAAACATTTTTTACAGGATATCTGCTACTTTTGAAAAATAAATTATGAGAGATATAAAAAAGTAGGTATAAAAGCATAAAAGGTATAGGTAAGTATAAAAGCTATCATAATGAGAAACGTCGGATTAAGTAATAATGCACATTTTCCATTTCCGAGGCTTGTCCGCCTTTTTCACTTTTTTTTCAATTCGCATTGCGAGGTTTAATTTTTTTTTCGGAAAAAAAATGTGTTTCCGTACGACAGAAGGCGACACTCGAGATAATCGGATTAAACGTGACACGGTCACACGATATTTCGCATTATAGAGATATCATCGATAATTCAATGGCCATATTCTGCCAGTACATATTGTTCGATTAGATAACGTGCGGTGAAATTTTTTGGGTTTTTTTTTCCTAAAAAATAAGGTCGTCTCTCCCGCTTATGCGACGAAACGGTGCGTGAGTAAAAAAAAATCGTTTCGTGCGTCACCGAAGAGTGAGATGGAGGATTTTTTTTAATGCGGAAAACGATATATTGTATAAACGCGAGAGACAACAAGACCCCGGGGGTGTTTTGTTATACATATATATGAGGCATTCTCCGTGAATTCCGCCACTTTTTTTAACCCCGAAAAGAATCGGTTGCCGTATTGTAGATTTTTCTGTACGTCCCACATAATACTATTAGAGATTGTATAAAATTGACAGTGGAATTGAAGGTGTCGGACCGTGCGAAAAAAATTCATTTTCATATTTTTTGTTTGCAGAAAATAAAATAAATAAATAAATAGCCTTTGCAATACCAATAAAAATATAACACATATTGCATTCAATAGTTGATGGAAAAACATAATTTTTTTGTGGGAATATTTTTTTTGTACATCCTCTCCGTTTTCAGCTATATAGATTCGAAAAAATATATGCAACTCATTAATTCACCGCTTAAAAAATCTGAAAAAAATCGCAGAGACTACTCTTAAGTGAGACTAAACTGTGACAAGTTATGGGACGGATCTGAGAGGGTCGAAAAGAGTGGTGGAATTTACGGAGAATGCCTCATATATAGATATAAATAGGAGGATTTCGCTCTGGGAGTGGAAATATGCTGCATCGCGAGTGAGAGAGAAAACAACCACAGCTTCGCCTAGTAAATCCGCTGGCTATAATTGTAGGATTACTAAAAGATAATTGAATGTTCCCGCCCCCACCGCTGGCAGAAAGAGAGAGAGAGAGAGGGAGAGGAGCTTTTCCCCTTCTTCTCACGCGCATATCCGTTATCTCTGCGTTATAGCGAGGTGTGTCGCGGACTTGTGAATGTTTTTTAATAAAAATGTAAATGTCGCCCGTGGACGTGGCTCACACCCTTTCTCCACGGGGAAAAAGAGGGAGGATTCATGATATATATGAGGTATTCCCCCTCAACTGGACCCCTTTTAGGCCGACCTCTTTCGAATCGCTTGAAACTTGAGTATGTTTTAGTGTTGCCTGAAAGTATATTGTGCACCAATTTTCAGGTCTCTAACTATATAATAATCTTTGGAATACGCCAAAACTTATATTTCAAACTTTTTGCGTATATTCAGCTTTTCGGAGCTTAGGCAAAGCGCGAAATGAAATCGAAAAAATTGATTTCGGACAGCTTTCGTTCGGAAATTTCCCGCGCTTGTCGAAAAAACTATCAGCGATTTCGAAAAAAAAACGAATTCATTTAATTTTTGGCCAAAAACCGAAAAAATTAATTTCCAAATAAGGCGCATAATTTAATTCAGCGAAACAATCTTTTTAATGTTTGACATGACAATTGGTATACTTTCAGGCAACACTAAAACATACTCGAGTTTCAAGCAATTCGAACGAGGTCGACCTAAAAGGGGCCCAGTTGAGCAGGAATACCTCATATACATTGCCGTTCAAAAGTTTGAAAACACTCGTCCGGATTCCGCGCCGCCGCCGCCAAAAAAGTTTCACTGCTCTTTCAAAAATGAAAATATTTCAATTAAAGAAGCGGCGTTTCAAAGGGGACATATTCAGCTTCATTTTGTTTTTTCCAAAAAAAAAATTTGATTTTTGTAAAATCCGTTACGTCCTTTGAAACGTGGTCATTTTTTGGCTTTTTTTTTGGCCAATGAAAAAGTAATTTAAGTCCTACTTAAACCTACTTAAACCTCAATACTTGAAGTACTTTTTCAGAACTTGAAAATTTAAGAACAATATTTGAAGTACTTTTTAAGTACTCCAAGTACGTCGCAACCGGGTACTGGGTACTTCAAGTACTGCCCAGTTCTGAATTATTATATTGAAATATTATAAAAATAATATTAATAATTCTCCAAATGAAAAGAGTATGTAACTTTGTCTAAATCATGTTGGCCATTGTACACTCAACGACTTCACTATTAAAGCGACTTGCACCAGAGCATTTCGTAAAAACAGTCGAGGCCCGTAGTAAAAAACTCCATTGAATCGCCAATGGCAACCAATGGTCCTCATACGACTCCATTGGACAATGAATGAGGACCCATTGAGATTTCCGCATTTTTCAATGGCGTATAGGAACGACCATTGATCAGTGAATGGATATCCATTGAAAAGTCACCATTGCCCAAAGACGTCCATTGAACAATAAATGCGGATGAACCGAATGATCACCATTACTCAATGATGCCCATTGGAAAGCAAATGCTGATGAACGAAATGATCAGCTTTACCCAAAGATGTCCATTGGAAACCGCGTCGCGTTAGTTCCGAGACTTGGCGCGAGATGTCGCAGGACGGCAACCCGCTGAACTCCCATACGGATTATGCGAAGAGTATGCTTATCTAGACGAGTGTGAGCACGGAATATTAGCAGAAGTCGGTGTCCAAAAAATCCATGCAAGGAGTTCTTGCCGACTGATGCCCATGGGATAATCCCTATTCCGTTTGAAATGGGGAAGTCAATCCTCATTGGAAAATCCCTATTCGATTTCAAATGGGGAATTCAATGGCGAAAATGTCCTTGGGCAATTCGGCATTCATCTCCATTGGTTATTTTGGCAATGGGGAATGAATAGCGATTTTTCAATGGTGACGAATGGAGTTTTTTACTATATGAAAGAATCTTCATTGATGATCACCATTCATTCCCCATTGCCTACAAAAACCAATGGAGATGAATGCCGAATTGCCTATGGGGATTTTCTTCATTGAATCCCCATAGGATAATCCCCATTCCGTTTCAAATGGGGAAGTCAATCCTCATTGGAAAATCCTCATTTGATTTCAAATGGGGAATTCAATGGCGAGAATCCCCTTAGGCAATTCGGCATTCATCTCCGTTGGTTATTTTGGCAATGGGGAATGAATGGGGATTTTTCAATGGCGACGAATGGAGTTTTTTACTACGGGGGGGTTTAGGTAAAGTCGATTTTTTAAGACATATTGTTAGCACTTAAAATCTCGAATGAAATTGGACTAAAAAAATTGTAAAAATAAAAAAAATTGTCCTAGTTATGGGGATTTTTCATAATATGTACACAGAAAAGGCAGATTGTTACCAGAAAAATTTATTTAGTCTATCGAATTTTTTTTTATTGTACTAAAGTATAATAAAAATAATAAAGTATAATAATAGTAAAAGCAGTAAAAGTATACTTCCTTATTTTTCATTTAAAATTACCCAAATTGCGAGAACCAAAGACACTGGTCATTAAGCGATGGCAGCACTTTGTAATCATAATTGATTCATTATTTTTCAATGTTTTTCAATAAAATAATAATGGCTTTTTTTAGGATAAAGAAACACGACAATTTCAGCGTGCACCTTCAATTTTTTCGGCACCGAAATCTGATAATTATACACTGAAAAAAACAGTTTATTTGTGGTAAAGAAATATTTTAATTGTGTCAAAATAATTAATTAACTGTTGAAAAAATATTTATGTAATTTATAAACTGTTGAAAATTTTTTATTCAATTTATGAACTATTGAAAAATCATTGATTTCGCCACATTCAACTTTATACTTGTTAACAGTTAACAAATCCTCGTACATTGTTTTCTCAGTGTATTAAAAAGTCTTCTCTTGTGGAGCAGCACACCTGAGTACATTTAGAAAAAAAAAACGAAACAAAGTCGGTCGTGATTAAAGGAGGACGTTGAGGAACGCGGAGAGGAAGAAGAAATTTTTATGAACATCGCGTTTGATAGACTGTGGATATAAGTATGGTGTAGGTCTTCGCAACGTTATATTGTTGGTGATTGGACTAGTCGAATTGATATTGTCGATACAAACGGTTTGTCAATTGTGTCGATTGATTTTTCACTCACTTAAATAACAACAAAAATGCGTTACGCAATTTATACAGCATTTATTGTTGTGATATTCGTAGCTCTGAGAGTCTGTTCCGTGGTAATGATCAAAATTCATATTTTTAAACTTGATGAAAAAACGTGATCCTTTTAAATTATGCGTATATTACAGCCAATGCCAGTGAATCACTGCAAGGAGGGACCTGAAGTGTATTGTTCATCGGAATTCCTAACACATCATTGCAATGTAAGTTCACCCCTTAAGCTTTTTCATACTTGCACGATTTCCTCATTTAAAAAAAAAAATTTTAATCAAGTTAAATTGAATGAAGAGATGATAAAAATCCTATTCGAATCGTATTTTGTCTAAAGCACAATAATTTATGTTGTGATAACAATTTTTTAAACAATAGTGCATAATAGTATATTACGATACTAGTGCGATGAAACTTTTTCTGACGAGTGTGAGTTTGCAGCATGAGCCGAACGCGAATGTTGCAATCACACGAGTTAAGAAAAAGTTTCTCGCACAAGTATCGTACGAATTATTATTGTACGCGTGCGCAAAGTGCCAGTTTGAGCACGCGCAGCGTGCGCAAAGTGGCACTTTGCGCACGGAGTGCAATAAATTTTTTTTTTTTCATACAAAATATTAGAAAACAATGGAATGTGGAGCTTACGCCTCTTTGGCATTTTGCGAAAAAGGACCGGAAGTTTATTGCAAGACAAGAAAATCGGCTTATGAGTGTAAAGTAAGTTTTTTCGGCGAATCGCAAAATGAGATGCACACGAATACATTAAAATATTTTATTCTTCAACGTTGTTTAGAAAGACGCCTATTGTCTCACTTGGCCGGACGATAGTGTCACTGCTGTCAAGATAGCTGACCTTCGTGAAAAAGGGGCCGAGGACCGTTAACAAAATTCCGACAGAGAATCTTCATGATACGAATATCCCAGGGATAACATATTACTAAGAACTCTGAGCTAAGATGTTCAAAAAAATAAAAATTTACTATAAAAATAACATATTATAGAGTAATATTAATTTATTATAAATAAATTATTACAGAGCTGGGCAAAGTACTGGAAAGTACTTCAAGTACAATGTACCATAAGTACTTAAAGTATCAAATACCAGTAGCAATTGAAGTACTATATACGTACTTATTACATTATTGCACTCCGTACGTAAAATGGCACTTAACGCACTCGTGCAATAACATTTTGTATGAAACTCGTGCGAGAAACATTTTTCTGACGAGTGTGATTGCAGCATGAAACTCACACTCGTCAGAAAAAGTTTCAACGTTTGTGCGTTGCGGAATCGGGGCGAGTGTTTCCAAACTTTTGGATGGCAGTGTATATAATTTATGTTCTTGCTAGGCGTGTGTACATTTTATGCTATATAAAAAAAGGTCGTCAGTGACGTAAGAGAGTGACCGTGAAAAATATCATTTGCTAAGAAAAAACTTCAATTGGAAGTATGAGAAAAGTTTTTACTACTTTATAAATAAATCAGCTCGAATGAACGAAACTCATTCCTATCAGATAACAATCTACGTCGGTTCGGTGGAATTTTCCTACTACCCACATTTTTTTGAACAAAAATTGTTTTTTTTTTTAGGATGAAGAAACTTGACAATTTCAGTGTCCACGTATTAAAAAGTCTTCCCTTGTGGCACGGCACACCTGAGTACATCCACAAAAAAAATACGAGATAAGGTCGGTCTCGATTAAAAGAAGAAGTTGAGAAACGCGGAGAGGAAGGAGAAATTTTTATGAACATCGCTATTGATAGACGATGGATATAAGTATGGCGGAGGACTTCGCAACGTTATATCGCAGGCGATTAGGTTAGTTCAATTGATATTGTCGATGCAAACGGTTTGTCAATTGTGTCGATTGATTTTGCTCTCACTTAAATAACAAAAAAAAATGCGTTCCGTAATTTATGCAGTACTTATTGTTGTAACATTCATAGCTCTGGGAGTCTGTTCCATGGTAATGATCAAAATTCATACTTTTAAATATATCATTTTTTTTAGCTTGATAAAAGACGTGAGAGCCTTTTGAATTATAACTATATTACAGCCAGTGCCAGTGGATCACTGCAAGGGGGGACCTGAAGTGTATTGTTCATCAAAATTTCGAACACATTGCAATGCAAGTTGACTTCTTAAACTCTTTTATACTTACACGATTTCCTCATTTTTCTTTTTTTTTTTTTTTAATTAAGTTAAATTGAATGCACGAAGAGTTGATAAAAATCTTATTCTAATCGTATTTTGTCTCAAGCGCAATAATGTTTGTTAACAATTTTATTATTATTTATTTTAACAATTTATGATAACAGTTGTTTAACAATAGTGCATAAATATTTTTTTTTTCATACAAAATATTAGAAAACGATGGAATGTGGAGCTTACGCCTCTCTGTCATCGTGCGATAAAGGACCGGAAGTTTATTGCAAGACAAAACAATCGGCTTATGAGTGTAACGTGAGTTTTTTCGTCGAATCGTAAAATGAGATGCACACGGATACGTTAAAATATTGTATTCTTTAACGTTGTTCAGAAAGAAGCCTATTGTCTCACTTGGCCCGACGATAGTGTCACTGCTGTCAAGATTGCTGACCTTCGTGCAATTGACGCCAAGGACCGTGAAAAAATCTTGACAGAGGTTCGTCAGATTTGGGATATCCGCACCCGAAACTACTTCAAGTACAAAGTACCAAGTACCGAAAGTACTTGAAGTATCAAGTACCGACAGTACTTGAAGTCCTGCGTACTTGAAACTTGAAGTACTTAAGATTTAAAGTACTTGAAGTACTAGTACTTGAAAAATCAAGAACCAAGTATAAAGTACTTTTCAAGTTTTCAGGTCTATCTCGTAAGTGCTAGTACTTGTAATTTGATTTCTTATTCTCATTTGATTTTTATTCGAGTACTTTTTGCATCAAAATATATTTTCACCCTGTCCAATATACGGCGATTAGATTTAGGCAAATTGGAAGAGAAGTATTTAAACGAAGAATTAAAAATAATTCAAAAATAGCATTGACTATTGTAATTACCGATTTATTTTGATGCAGGTTTAAAAAATAATAAGAAATAAAGAATATAATACATGGATTGTTGAAACTACTCCAACTTCGTGTTCGCCTTGAAAAAACTGTCGTAGGCGACAGTTGAGGGACAGTATGTCCATACGTCATGAAATATTATTTTCAATTACATATTCAAAAGCTTTGTATGTACATGCAACCATCAGCAAGACACATTCAAAAGTACTTGATACTTGTACTCGAAAAAGTACTTGAAGTATAGAAAAGTATTTGAAATTTTAAGTACAATACTTGAAGTACAGGCCAAGTAGTCGTAAATTTGAGAAAAATTCTTGAAGTACTTTTTAAGAACTTGAAAATGTAAGTACAATACTTAAAGTACTTTTTAAGTACTGCAAGTACGTCGCAAGTACCGGGTACTTCAAGTACTGCTCAGCACTGAATTATTATATTGAAATATTATAAAGATATAATATTAATAATTCTCCAAATGAAAAAAGTATATAACGTTATCTAAATCATGTTGACCATTGTACACTCAACGACTTCACTATTAAAGCGACTTGCACTCAATCCCGAGCATTTTGTAAAAACAGTCAAGGGATTTAGGTAAAGTAGATTTGTTATAACATATTGTTAGCACTTAAGATCTCGAATGCAATTGGTCTAAAAAAAACTGTAAAAATAAAAAAAATTGTCCTAGTATGGGGATTTCAAATAATATGTACACAGAAAAGGCAGATTGTTACTAGAAAAAATTATGTAGTAGACTGCAGCACTTTGTAATAATAATTGATTCATTATTTATAAATATTATTTTTCAATTAAAAAAAAAAAGAATTAAAATAATCATATGTAAAATCTGGACCTTGTCGCTCCGATACTTTGAATTTAAAAAAATTTATTTCTAAAATCGACGAGTTCTTTTGGGCCTCAAGGTTATGGAGAAGCCTTAACTCTGCTGAGTTTTTAATCGTCAACTTCGATGATAAAGTTTCTACAGAGGCAAAACTGTCACCAATAAATCCACACGAGCAAATCGTCACGAGCTTACAAAAAGTTCGTAATATTATCGAGACAGAACTTTTTTTCTATCTAAATTTATACTCAAAAACTATCGCTGATTAAATTGTCATCTGCTCAATTCCCCGGGGTCTCTACTGTACCCGGCACAATGGTCACTGGGATAATCATACCAGTCTGAATTAAATTTGCGCACCACCGTCGCAGAGTGAATGATCACCGTTTGAACTCGGTGAAGAGGCTATGTAAGTATTTCACAAACTCTATATCGCGTAAACCGTCACCGCATTAACTCTACACGGCCGAACTGTCGCCGACCTAACGTGTCATTGCGAAACTAACATCAGGGCTAGGAAACGCTCGTGTTAAAAATGTTGCCAGCGTTAGTGGCGCCCCAAGCGACTTGGCGGAGTTCTGGGGAACTAACTACACCGGGATATATATCTATATGTATAGCTATATATATATAGCTATGCATAGCTATATATATAGCTATGCATACAGATATATATCCCGGTGTTGTTAGTTCCCCAGACCGCCGCCTAGTCGCTTGGGGCGCCACTATCGCTGGCAAACTTTGCTCCATAAGCGTTTCCTAGCCCTGACTAACATGGGCTCCATTCTACACGCCAAAACCGTCACCGCACTAGCGCGATATTTCACAAACTCACAATTTTTCAAACTCTATACGTGCGTTCTTTAATTCATCTTTTTATCTTTTTCCATCGTCGCATCTCTTTTATTTCAATGTGTTGGATAGAGAGCGAACGATAGAAAGCCGACTTAAAAAAGGCACCCATAGAGCTTGCAGAATTGTGAGTTTGTGAAATATCGCGCTAGCACGGTGAAGGTTAGGGCGTGTGACAGTTCTGCTTCATGACAGTCGTGCCATGTGTACACTTTTCCGAGCGGAAATTTGATTCCGGCTGGGGTCAACAACAACATCCGGCCCTGATCAGGCTACATATCAGGCCCTGATGAGACTACATATCAGGCTACATGTCAGGAGAATAACGCTATTACCAGACAGGCTGGGATCAGGCTCCTCATCCGGTCCTGATCGCGCACGGTTCCTAGCCTGATCAGGCGCCTTATCTGGTCCTGATCGCGCACGCTTCCTGCCTGATCAGGCGCCTTATCCGGTCCTGATCGCGGACGGTTTGCAGCATGATCAGGCACCTTATCGCTTATTTATTTTATTCCACAAGAATTTTATGGGTTTATAGAGTATAGGTACAGTACGAGGAAGTCAGCGAAGGACTTTTCGTAATAGGGCTTCTCGCGAGGTTTTATTCCTCGCGGTAGAGAAGTAAATTTTCATACTCGCGGTCGCATATATAAGCATACTATTCACATCATCCATATCGGAGCGAGCGTCCGCCGTACTGCGACATCTCGCGGCGAGTCTCGGAACTAACACTCTTGCTCCGTCCCGGATCAGGGAAATATTAGGCTAGCCACATTATTCGGACCACAGTTTTTTTTGCCGGTCCTTAGCACCACCTGATCTGTCCCTGACATGGATAATGTAAGGCTAGCCTGGCAATCGATGTCATACCAAAATATGATCGGGCTGAAATCTGTGCGTGATAAGGCTATCCTGATCAGGCTATCCTTACCTATGCCTGGTTTGGTTATGTGTTGTTTGACTCGTGACAGTTGTGCCACGACAATTTCTCAAGATTTTCGTATGACGGTGACAGTTGGGCCGGGCCAGTTTTGCGGTGACTGTTTTGCCTCTGTAGATATAAGAATTTTTTTTCTCACAAATAAAATCGTGGCACGAGTGAGTGCAGATTTTGGAAATTTCATTGCAATTGTGTGTGTGTTACGATATATGGAGAGCTTTCAGGAGAATATTCGTATGGTGGAAATGCGTGTGTGAGAGAGAGAGAGAGCGAAAGAGAGAGAGAGAGAGAGAGAGAGAGAGAGAGAGAGAGAGAGAGAGAGAGAGAGAGAGAGAGAGAGAGAGAGATCTGAACAGCTTTGCTGTTAGCTTTACAGCAAGAGAGAAAGAGAGGGGACGAGAAGAGGAAGAAGGGGAGGGGCCGCCATAAACAAGTGCTTACCGCAATCTAATGCGTCTGTAATGGCTCGAGGTCCACACCGAGCAGCGAGCATCAGCATCAGCAGCACAGTATCTCCCCCAAACAGTACCACTTGCTCCAGCGATTTAATTACTATGTAAATGTCGCATTCCCCAACCTGTCGGCCATGCCCGAGGCCGCGGCCTGCTCTTCCTCTCTTTCTCTCTCTCTCTCTCTCTCTCCCTCTCTCGCTTCGCTCTCTCAAAAGCACACACTCTCTCGTGTGCACAGTAT
Organism: Alloplasta piceator; assembly: GCA_946863875.1. Classification (NCBI taxonomy): domain Eukaryota; kingdom Metazoa; phylum Arthropoda; class Insecta; order Hymenoptera; family Ichneumonidae; genus Alloplasta; species Alloplasta piceator. The sequence continues at coordinate 20,153,366 of OX333079.1, forward strand.
CATCAGAAAATTCTCTCTCTCTCTCGCCCTATCTCTCTCAAATCGTCCCGAAAATCCTCGGCGAAGCTTTCTCCTTGTGTTCATCGGTGTACCAAAACGCTCCACCTCTCTCTCTCTCTCTCTCTCTCTCTCTTCCTCTCTTTCTCTCTGCTCCTCGCCGGCTCTGTCGCCTGATGTCCTTAATTACTTTATACGTTATATTATAGCCCCAACCAACTTCCGACGAGAAGGCCATCTCGCTTCATCACCAACGAGAGTCTCTCTTTCGCCCTTTCTCGTTCTCCATAGATATACATATAGGTATGAAACATCCCCACGACAGAACGAACCAACCCTCTCGACACTCCTCTCGTCCTCCTTCGTCATAAGAAAGACCTCCAATCTCATGCGCAGCTTTTATTTCACGATGATGATTCTCACAATTTTCTAATGTCAACAGTATAGGATAGTTGCTCCGGGGGAATAGTTGCCCCGGTTTTTAATACACTATGTTAGAGATGTCCCTGGCGTTAGCGTTTTTCTGTAATTATTAATATGCCCTCGCAGGCCTCAGTGCCCAAAAGACATAGGACAGGGCCGACAAGTTTCATCTGTGTGAGCGAAAATCTTCCGCGGTGAGACCTCGACGAGCGTTGTACTAATATTTGTTACTAATTTTTTTTTAATATATGCTATATTGTTAAATAGCTTTTATTTTTTTTTTTTTAATAAAAGGGGCTAGTATCCGTATCGAAAAGGATAGTCGCCCCAAATTCTTTTCCGGTTAGTTGCCCTAACGGCAATATGACAAAAACCCAGGCGTGGTCCTTGCTAGATTGAAGTTAGTTTAGCACTAGCGTTTAAAGAACTAGATAAGAAATAACCACTGTTGATTATAGGTATTGAGAAAAATAATGAAGTTATTCATTATAAAAAAATAAAATTTATAATAAAATATCTAAATAAAAAAATAAAATTGAAAATATATTAAAATAAAATAATCTGTAACTTAATATTAATTACAAACTCCTTCGAAGTATTTTCGACGTGAGGCGACTATCCGCCACGTTGGGCAACTATGCCTCTTTGAAGAGGTCAAATGAAACGGGATTTACTCAAAAACAGAATTAATTGGGTTTACAAAAATAGTACACAGTGAAAGATTAAAGACCAATGTTTTAATATACACGAAGCATATTGTAAGTGGATACTTAATTTTTAAGTAATAGAGCTTTTTCCTTAAGTGTGGCAGCTATCCGGCTCTTACATGTTTTTTTGAATTTAATGACATCGAAAATAAGGTTTTTTACATGATCATTTGATTGAAGAACTATTTTCGTGATTATACTCATGATTATTTCTTGGGTTAAATTTAAAGGTTTCGCTTTCTCATCGAGAGGACTTTTTTGTCACTCGTGTTTCAATAGAATTTTGCCACATTTCAGTTTTTATCTACCGTCGATTTTTCTGCATAAAAATTATTAGCTAGCTTTGTATAAAGTTGTAAAAAGGTGAGAGTCTGAAAATTTTTGGAAACCCTGCAAATTGGACATTTGCACATTGCTTCCTCATCTTTATCGATAGTTCACACAGCTTCCTTTATCACAAAGGATGGTGATCAAATTTGGCTTCCTCATAAAGGAAACTTTGTTAACTAACGAAAAACATGGATAATTAATGTGGAATTTTCCCAAAATCTTTCAAATTTACTTCCCGCCAAATTTGATTTTTGCCAAATTCAATATGCGAACAACCTTGATCACTATTTTGAATATGTACAAAATTTCTGTACAACCCGTAGTAAAAAACTCCATTCGTCGCCATTGAAAAATCCCCATTCATTCCCCATTGCCAAAATAACTAACGGAGATGAATGCCGAATTGCCTAAGGGGATTTTCGCCATTGAATTCCCCATTTCAAATCGAATGAGGATTTTCCAATGAGGATTGACTTCCCCATTTGAAACGGAATGGGAATTATCCTATGGGGATTCAATGAAGAAAATCCCCATAGGCAATTCGGCATTCATCTCCATTGGTTTTTGTAGGCAATGGGGAATGAATGACGATAATCAATGGAGATTCTTTCATATAGTAAAAAACTCCATTCGTCACCATTGAAAAATCGCCATTCATTCCCCATTGCCAAAATAACCAATGGAGATGAATGCCCAATTGCCCAAGGACATTTTCGCCATTGAATTCCCCATTTGAAATCGAATAGGGATTTTCCAATGAGGATTGACTTCCCTATTCCAAACGGAATAGGGATTATCCCCATGGGCATCAGTCGGCAAGAACTCCTTGCATGGATTTTCTGGACACCGACTTCTGCTAATATTCCGTGCTCACACGCGTCTAGATAAGCATACTCTTCGCACAATCCGTATGGGAGTTCAGCGGGTTGCCGTCCTGCGACATCTCGCGCCAAGTCTCGGAACTAACGCGACGCGGTTTCCAATGGACATTTTTGGGTAATGCTGATCATTCAGTGCATCCGCATTTACTTCCCAATGGACATCATTGGGTAAAGCTGATCATTTCGTTCATCAGCATTTGCCTTCCAACGGACGCCATTGGGCAATGCTGATGGCTCGGTCCATCAGCATTTGCTTTCCAATGGGCATCATTGAGTAATGGTGATCATTCGGTTCATCCGCATTTGCTGTCCAATGGACGTCATTGGGCAATGGTGACTTTTCAATGGATATCCATTCACTGATCAATGGTCGTCCCTATACGCCATTGACAAATGCGGAAATCTCAATGGGTCCCCATTCATTGTCCAATGGAGTCGTATGAGGACCATTGGTTGCCATTGGCGATTCAATGGAGTTTTTTACTACGGGAATATCCCGCAAAGAGCAGAGAGCACGCCATTTTTCAAAAAAAAAACAAGATTGATAAAATTTAAATCATTTGATCGATTTTCGCCAAATTTAATAACGAACAACCTCGATAGCTATAATAGCTGTGTGCAAAGTTTCAATATCTTTAAAATTGCACAAGTTAGCGCGTTTACGCTATTTTTGAAAAAATTAAAAATTTCATAAAACTTTAATCCGCCTTCGATGGATTTTCGCCAAATTCAATATCGAACAACCATGATAGCTATATTTATTCTGTACAAAGTTTCAGTGCAATATCTTGAAAATTGTGCAAGTTAGAGCGTTGACACTATTTTTCAAAAAACTCAAAATTTCATAACTATTTATTCTTTCTGTCGATTTTTGCCGAATTCAACACCAAACAACCTTAATAGCTATACTAATTCTGTTCAAAGTTTGAGTGCAATATCTTGAAAATCGCAGAAGTTAGAGTGTCAACGCCATTTTTGCAAAAATGAAAAAAATCGATAAAATCTGAACACCCGTTAGAATTAAAACAAAATTTTTTCACACTGAAGAGCAATTTGTGCTCGACAAGTGAGCAAAATTTCAGCTTGATATCTCGAAGCGTTCTCAAGTTATTAATTATTTATCACACATCTATCCGGACATTTTTTCTAAATATGATTTTTCGATGTTTTGAGACATTTTAACATATTGGCATAAAAATCTCTAAAAACAAATTTCACGAAAACAAAAATTCCCTTATGAGAAAGCGAAAATAAAGAAACGTTCGTGCGAATCAGAATTTTTTTCACAGCTTCCATTATTCGTGGAGCGTTCTTCATGACGGAAATTGTAATTGCACATAAAGGAGGTTCAATGAAAGATACAGAGGCCATGAACAAATTTCCAATAAAAACCCAATGTAAACTGAAATTCAATGAATTTTGATCCAACTATAGTGAAACCAAAAGCAGGAGACACAAGGCAAATATGTTGAGAAATATTTGACTTCCAAATCACTGGATAAGAGAGAAAAAAGCAGAAGATCACTATAAGAATGCAGAAATTGAAGGAGTGTATATGGGGCGTTCCATACGAAACCGACCAATCCGTAACCTTGATCATTTTTTATTTTAATGAAAATTTTCTATTCTTTTGTACGTACTGAAAGCAGTCTTTCGAAATTTTCTTAGATTTTTGTCTTAACCCATTCAACCACAATAAATTTTTTCAAAATTTCACACAATTTTTTTTTAAATGCGCATAACTTTTTAAAAAACGGCGATATCAAAATAAATCAAAAGATCATTTTTCTTCGTCTTGAGTTGCAGTTTTATAAAAAAAATACAAAAAAAAATATCGATATTCATTTTCATATGTTTTTTGCAATTCTAAACCCAAAATATATTTGTTTTTCAACTTGGACCGTTTTTATTTTTTTTTTAAATTCACCACTTTTTGGGAGACATTTTTACAAGTACTAAAAAATTCGCAGCTTGTGGTATTCATAACTTGTATTTTTGATCTATTTTTGAAGTTATACCTTACGCTAAAAAGTAAGACAAATGACCGCTGTGCCGCTGATTCCTATGGAATGCCCCATATATATAAATACATAGCATGCAGTTTCCGAGATACTGCGATTATTTGGCATCGTTCCAACGGCGAATTTCAAAATCCTAATCTCTCTCATCTTGTTCCAAGCTCTAAAAATGTGTCTCGTTTCTTTGTTGAAACATCTCTCTCCCTTTCCTGGGACAAACCATTCCGCTCCATTATATTACACATACATGTATTCATTCATAGATCCGATCTGCTCGGGATAAAATTGCTTCTACATGAATTTAAATGAATCTATATGCATCATAGAACATCGGAATGGAAACTAGGGATAATAATTTTTCATGAAGGTAATAAGAAATAAAGCGATTTTGGCAACTACCTTTCACTGGTCCAATGTATCCTCTCGATATTCGATCGGGATAATTTATTTGAAGAAAGTTTATTTTATCTCAATTATATTATAGGGTAAAAGATAGTTCCCGAACTTGAGGAAAAAGCTCTATTACTTAAAAATTCTACTGACAATATGCTTCGTGTATATTAAAACATTGGTCTTTAATCTTTCATAGTGCACTATTTGTGTAAACCCAATTAATATTGTTTTTGAGTAAATCCCGTTTCATTTGACCTTTTCAAAGAGGCATAGTTGCCCAACGTGGTGGATAGTCGCCTCACGTCGAAAATACTTCGAAGGAGTTTATAATTAATATTAAGTTACAGATTATTTTATTTTATTATATTTTTTAAATTTAATTTTTTTATTTAGATATTTTATTTTCAATTTCCTCATTTCATAATTAATAATTTCATTATTTTTCAAAATACCTTTAATCAACAGTTTTTCTTACTTATCTAGTTCTTTAAACGCCAGTGCTAAACTAACTTCGGTCTAGCAAGGACTACGCCTGGGTTTTTGTCATATTGCCGTAAGGGCAACTAATCGGAAAAGAATTTGAGGCGACTATCCTTTTCGATACCGATACTTGCTCTTTTTATTAAAAAAATAAATAAAAGCTATTTAACAATATACCGTATCGGACCGTGTAGTTGAAACTCTAATGCATGCGAGGAAACAAATAGTTGACTGAATCCTCAACCATAACATTATTTAGGGGAGACCGGGGACAAAAGTAACAGGGTACAGTTGTAACATAGCGAATATCTCCCAAACTATTACCAAACACATAGTAGCTGCAACTACGGCGGTCTCTGACATAGCTATCTTTACGAGAAGTGACTGAACAATCAAATAATTCCAATGAAATATCGTAATTTATATATATTTATATACATATATATTAAATGATTATGTACATCTATAGTGTCTATAAAATGTTGACCTTTTTTATTTTCCATCCAAAATGGCCAAATCAATTATCGAAACAGGATTTTAGGCAGTAGCAGACGACAAGAAGACTCTAGCAGACAACATCGCTATTGTAAGTTCGTCCGCCAAAAGTATTATTTTTGGTCACCCCACGCGCTGCGATCGACTTTGGTTCCCCCACCACCTACTTCCCACCCGCGAATAGTAGGTACCACCGTGTCCCGCAGGCACATAATGATAATGCGCCTTGCAGTTCCTCACATTTGGTTACTAGGCTAGGATACATCCGCACTAAACAGACTTGACCAGAGAGGTGTATTGGTATTGTCAGGCCCAAAGTAAACTTTTGCGGTTTTCGATAAACACGAATATCTCGATTACTGTGCTACCTATAGTCATTATTTTTTTTTCATAAGCTTCCTTGGACATTTTTGTGTCAACTTTCGCGTTTTTTAAAGCCTCCAGCTTGAGAAAATTAATCAAATTCTAACTTTGAAGTAGAAAAAACCATCCGGGGACAATTGTAACAATTTTGCCGGGGACGGTTGTAACAGTTTGTCGGCTGTCAGTTGTCATGATAATTTCACATCTAAACACTGAATCTAACGTCAAACGGACCTTTTTTTTAAGTTTCTGTGTGCAAAAGTGCCGACGTGTCAACGTACGAAGAAGCGTATGAAAAAGCCAAAAATGGAAAATCTATGCAGGCAACCACGGCACCTAACTTTAGGTTATATGCCATGTTTCTTTGACGAAGTTTGGTGTGTCTGAGACTTTATTCAATTATTTCATGATTTTTATCAACTCGATACGACTATTTCCATGTGTTAAGATTTTATCATTGTGACCGTAATATATATCCCTGTGATAATGTTTGATGTTGTAATAATATTGTATAATATTGGTCACAATGAAAGATATAATTTTGCGTTAAAATCTTATGTTACAACTAGACCCATCGACCGTTACAACTGTCCCCATCGACGGTTACAACTGCCCCGGGGTAGGGGACGGTTGTAACAATTTCTTACACTTTTTATAAAGGCCTATACTTTTTTTTCAATTCTAGTTACAGACTTTAACATAGAACCATTTTGTAGACCATTAAATGCTCTATGCAGGGGTATATACGTGTAATTTACGTAAGCATTATACTTTGGGCCCAGGAAAAGCCAAAATACAGATTGTTACAACTGTCCCCGGTCTAAAAAAAAATAGTCTATATTTAGTCTACAATTAGTCTCTCACGTAGTCTACGAAAAGTCTCTCTAATGAAACAATATAGACTTCGGAGATAGACTTTTCAAGAGAATTTACATTCCACAATAAGTGTCTCATAAGTCTATATACTAATAAGTCTATTTTCATATTGACTAATAAATCTATATGAACGTGAATTCATAACCCGCTCTCATGTCAAAAGTCATTTTTTTTAAATATGAATATCGACTTATGAGTATAAGTCGATATTTATATAGACTTATAAGTCTACATCAATATATAGAATTGGGTTGGGACTTCACAACTCAATGAGAATTCATGAATCGAACTTATTTTGTTGCCCAAAAGTCTTTTAAAAGTCTCCCTTTTAGAATAAATACAAATGATATCTGTATTTATTCGTCGCAAATTTAATTCCAGGATTCCTGACCCCTCATAACTTAATTCTAGGATTCCTAACCCCTCACAAGTTAAGTGACCGCTCGGAACTTAATTCCAGGATTCCTAACCCCTCATAAGTTAAGTGACCCCTCATAACTTAATTCCAGGATTCCTGACCCCTCATAAGTTAAGTCACCCCTTATAACTTAATTTTAGATCCCCTGTCCCCTCTTAACTTATGAGGGGTCAGGAATTCTGGAATTAAGTTGTGAGGGGTCAGGAGTCCTGGAATTAAATTATGAGCGGTCACTTAACTTATGAGGGGCCAGGAATCCTGGAATTAACTTATGAGGGATCAGGAATCCTGGAATTCAGTTATGAGCGCTCACTTAACTTATAAGGGGTCAGGAATCCTGGAATTAAGTTATGAGGGGTCAGGAGTCCTGGAATTAAATTATGAGCGGTCACTTAACTTATGAGGAGTCAGGAATCCTGGAATTAACTTATGAGGGGTCAGGAATCCTGGAATTAAATTTGCGGGGACTAAATACAGATGTCATTTGTATTTATTCTAAAAGAGAGACTTTTGACTTTTGAGAGATAAAATAAGTTCGGTTAATGAACTCTCATTCAGTTGTGAAGTCCGACCCCAAGTCTATATTATGTAGACTTATAAGTCTACGTAAATATCGACTGATACTCATAAGTCGATATTCATATTTAAAAAATGACTTTTGAGAGCCTAAATAAGAGCGGGTCATGAATTCACGTTCATATAGATTTATTAGTCTATATGAATGTAGACTTATTAGAATAAAGACTTATGAGACACTTATTGTGGAATGTACATTTCGTTGAAAAGTCTATATCAGAAGTCTATATTGTTTTATAGCGAAACTTTTCGTAGACTACGTGAGAGACTTATCGTAGACTTAACATAGACTAATTTTTTTTACACGGGCGGGGCAACTATCCCCCCGGGGCAACTATCCGGCTTTTACCCTATTGGGCAAAAGTCGTTTCAACCTCTTTTATTTAGCGTGGTCAACAGTCACGACAAACAATCATTGATCTCTCCCCCCCCCCCCCCTCTCTCTCTCTCTCTCTCTCTCTCTCTCTCTCTCTCTCTCTCTCTCTCTCTCTCCTCTCTCTCTCTCTCTCTCTCTCTCTCTCTCTCTCTCTCTCTCTCTCTCTCTCTCTCTCTCTCTCTCTCTCTCTCTCTCTCTCTCTCCTCTCTCTCTCTCTCTCTCTCTCTCTCTCTCTCTCTCTCTCTCTCTCTCTCTCTCTCTCTCTCTCTCTCTCTCTCTCTCTCTCTCTCTCTCTCTCTCTTGGTCAAATCCATTTTAGGTTTCTCACACTTTAGCCTCATACCGTTACCACGCTTCTCGTTGCTTTTCTCACAAAGTACAAATGGTCTTTGCCGGGTTGTCCGCAGTGGTGCGATAATGTGGCGAACGACCAAAGAGAGGAATGGAGGAGGCTGGTCTTTGGTCAGTTTGTCAGCGCGTGGTGACGATGTATCTAAGAGTAAGAGAGAGAGACCATCTCTCCTGTGTCCCCTTGTCTTCCTCTCTGCCCTCTCTGGATCGTGTTACGCCAGCAGGAACACGCGCCTGAGACGATCCGGATGGAAAACGATTTGTCTTGGTGCTTGCAAACGGATAAACTTCACGCAACCCCTCGACCGTAGTCAGGCACTCTGTGTTTCACTGCTTGCTTGTTCCTACTGGAGAGAGGAGTCTCTCCCTCCCTCTCTCGTCCCTCTCTTCCTCTAACTCCATCCTTCGTGTTTCAAATAATCGAGGGTCGTTTACCGCGAGACGTCGTCGATTACGCGCGATAACTTTCTGCGGAAATGTCCGCCCCGGCACCCTTTTGGGGTCTAATGAATTTCCGCTCAAACATTGCCGGAGAATTTCTCCTTCTTAGAGAGTGCAATTCGCGCAAAGTCCGATCGATGGCTATCGTGGTTTTCGCCCTGATTCTCCATCAATCGGAATTTCCATCAATTTTGACGAAAAACTACCCCCTTGAAATAAACAAAAAAAGGTCAATGACACAATGTGAATGGAATGAAAATCGAATTGTAAATATTAGGGGCGTGCGAATAGCATTCAATTCGAAATTCGAATTATTCGAATTATTCGAATGAGTACGATTGAGAAGAAATAATTATATGATACTAAACATCAAAACGACGGCAGTATGGAAGAACGCGCTATCTAAAATTGTGCTAGAACAATGTGCTATCTAAAATTGTGCTAGAAGAACGTGCTATCTCAAATTGGGAGAGAAGAAGGTGGTATCTCATAATTTGGGATAGCACGTTCTTCTAGCACAATTTTAGATAGCACGTTCTTCTAGCACAATTTAAGATAGCACGTTTTTTTAGCACAATTTGAGATAGCACGTTCTTCTAGCACAATTTTGGATACTGCCGTCGAAAAATGCTTGGAAAAATCATTTAAAAACGTTCTTACTTTCTTGCAATTATCGATTAATATTTCCAAAATTCGGAAAAAATAAATATTGCACGTCAATATGAGAGTATACAATTAAAAAACTTTCATATACTGAAAAATACTGAAGAAAAAGATATTAGTAAAGGGAAGAGCTAAAAAAACCCTGCCAATTGGACATTTGCACATTGCTTATTCCTCATCTTTATCCGTAGTTTACATCACAGCTTCCTTTATCACAACGTATGGCGATCAAATTTGGCTTCCTTATAAAAAGGAAGCTTTGTTAACTATCGAAAAACATGAGTAATCAATGTGCAAATTTGCCAAATTCATTCAAATTTACTTTTTTCCAAATTTGATTTTTGCCAAATTCAATAGCGAAAAACCGTGATCACCATTTTGAATCGGTACAAAATTTCAGTACAATATCTCGCAAATAGCCGAGAGCACGCCATTTAAAAAAAAAAAAACCAAAATTTGATGAAATTTTAATCATTCGATCGATGTTCGCCAAATTTAATAACGAACATCCTCCATAGCTATAATAGCTCTGTGCAAAGTTTCAGTGCAAGATCTTTAAGATTGCACAGGTCAGCGCGTTTACGCTATTTCTGAAAAAATTAAAAATTTCATAAAACTTCAATCCGCCTTCGATGGATTTTCGCCAAATTCAATAATGAACAACCTTGATAGCTATACTTATATTCTGTACAAAGTTTCAGTGCAATATCTTGGAAATTGTGCAAGCTGGAGCGTTGACACTATTTTTCAAAAAATTAAGAATTTCATAAAAATTTATTCTTTTAATCGATTTTTGCCGAATACAATAACAAACAACCTTAACAGCCATACTAATTCTGTACAAAGTTTTACGTGCAATATCTTGAAAATTGCAGAAGTTAGAGCGCTTACGCCATTTTTACAAAAACGAAAAAAGTCGATAAAATCTGAAGACCCGTTAGAATTAGAACAAAATTTTTTCCTAATGAAGATCAATTCACGCTCGAAAAGTGTGCCAAATTTCAGCTCGAAATCTCGAAGCGTTCTCGAGTTATTAATTATTTATCACACATCCGTCCAGTCATTTTTTTCTAAAGATGATTTCTCGATGATTTAGGACATTTTGAACATATTGACATAAAAATCTCGAGAAAAAATGTTTGTGAAAACAAAGCTTCCTTTATGAGTAAGCAAAAAAAATTTGCATATTGCTTCCTCATCTTTATCCATAGTTCACATAGCTTCCTTTAACACACGGTATGGCGATCAAATTTGGCTTCCTCATAAAGGAAGTTTTGTTAACTATTGAAAAATATTAGTAATCAATGTGCTAATTCGATCAATTTTCGCCAAATTTGATCGCGAACAAACCTTGATAGCTATACAAGTATTGTACAAAGTTTCTGTGAAATATATTGAAAATTGTGTAAGTTAGAGTGCTTGCGCTAATTTTCAAAAAATTCAAAATTTCATAAAATTTTAATCCCTAGATGGATTTTTTCCAAATTTAATAGCGAACAACCTTGATAGCTATACAAGTTCTGTACAAAGTTTCAGTGAAATATATTGAAAATTGTGCAAGTTAGAGCGCTTGCGCTATTTTTCAAAAAAATCAAAATTTCATAAAATTTTAATCCCTCGATAGATTTTTGCCAAATTTAATAGCGAACAACCTTCACAGCTATATTACCTCTGTGCAAAGTTTCAGTACAATATCTTAAAAATTGCGCAAGTTAGAGCGCTTAGGCGATTTTTCAAAAAATTCAAAATTTCATAAAATTTTAATCCCTCGATGGATTTTCGCCAAATTCAATACCAAACAACCTTAATAGCTATACTAATTCTGTACAAAGTTTGAGTGCAATATCTTGAAAATTGCAGAGGCTAGAGCGTTTACGCCATTCTGGCAAAAACGAAAAAAGTCGATAAAATCTGAACACCCGTTATAATTAAAAAAAAAAAAAAATTCATAACGAAGAGCAATTCGTGCTCGACAAGTGTGCCAAATTTTAGCTTGATATCTCGAAGCGTTTTCGAGTTATTAATCATTTACATCTGAAACTCAGGATACATACATACACACACACACACACACACACACACACACACACACACACATCCATCCGGACATTTTTTCTAAATATGATTTCTTGATGTTTTAGGATATTTTGAACATATTGGCATAAAAATCGTGAAAAAAAATTTTTCACGAAAACAAAGCTTCATTTATAAGGAAGCAAAAGAATAAAATTCCACCTTCTACTACAATGCAGTAGTTTTATTTTAGGGGTGTGCGAATACTCGAATTTACCAATTATTCGAATAATACGAATTATTCGATTCGTCTCGAATAATTCGTAAATTCAAATATTTGCACACCCCTAGAAAATATCTATAAGTTGTTTGTAAATTTTTGAGGAGAGGAAAGAACACAATTAGGGGTTGAAGAGCAAGGGGATGAAAAATTTTCTCCTCAATCGCGCGGTCCGTTGCGAGAAGAACGATGGGGGTGAAAAAAAAAGTACTCTATTTTGTTCTCGCCACAAACGCTTTGGGATATCGTAGAATCAAATCTAATCTCTTTTGTTATCCATCTTGTTTTATCTGGCGAGAGTCTCTTTTGTGGGTGAGTCTGTGTGTGGATGGCAAATGGAGGGAGAATGCGGTGAGCCTTATAAAAAGATTCGAAGCGGTTTTTGTCCGTTTTCCCCGTTCGCATTTCCTATCAGCGTTAAGTCGCAGGTTCACTGTCTCGTCGAAGACCATTCGACACTCCGAATTCCATCGGACACCCTTTATTTTTGCCCTGCCAATTCACGAGAATCCGGCTGATCGGAGATTCGACAAGGTGAAATTTGTGGTCAAGCCGCACAAAAGATATTTTCACCCCACTTGATGTCTTGAAATCCACGTGTCGATTGAATATCAAGAGCAGGGGTTGGTCAATCTTCGATCCAGTGCCATTTTTCCCATTTTCTCGCTTGCATAGAAAAGAATCTTCCATCGGAATAAAATATGTTTCAGAAAAATGATTTTTCCATGTCGAACTTAATTTTTCCCTTTATCTGATTATTATCTTTCATTATTAGGGTCATTCCATGTCAAATCGACCAATAGTTGGAATCGACGTCCTTTCAATTTCGATTAAATTTGGTCAGAAGTTCTCTTTTATCATAAAACAAAGTTCCACCCAAGGAAAAAAATTTAGAATTTTTTTTGTTCGAAAGTTATGCAAAATTCAAAATTCCACCATTCCACCATTTCTTCAATTTTTCAAGCTTATTTTTTTAAATATCCCGAAAACGATTATAGTTACGAAAAAATCGTTCTAGGTGCGTTTTAAAGAGTATACTCAGGGCTAAAAAAATATTCCGATTTTTTTTTTGAAAAATAGTGAATTTGGAGAATTTTGAATTTTTTAAATCGTGAAAATCCACGATCATCATTAAATTTTTGGTTCTTTTTTTGTACTAATTTTAAAAGATTCTGAAATTTTCAATATCGCGTTTTTTGTTTTTTCAAAAATATAAAGAATTTTTTATTTTTGTACAAAAACTTTTTTTTTTACGTCTAAGTTAAGTAAAGTTGAGCAATCATGTACTTTTTACTGCTCGAAATGACAAAATTACATGATTGCTCAACTTTACTTAACTTAGAGGGAAAAAAAAATTCTTACCTAAATTCAAAAATTCACATTTTTGAAAAAAGAAACACGCAATTCTGAAAATTTCAGGATCTTTCAAGATCAGTACAATGTATTATATAAAAAAAATTGGATACAAAATTTAATGTTGATCGTAGACTTGCACGATTTTTGAAAATTCATCATGTTTCAAACAAAAATTTCGGAATATTTTTTTTTTCGTAGCCCCAGTATACTCTTTAAGACGAACCTAGAACTATTTTTTCCTAGCTCCAATAGTTTTCAAGATATTTACAAAATAAACTTGAAGAATTGAAAAAATTGTGAAATTTTGAATTTTGCGTAACTTTCGAGAATAAAAAATCTCAAATTTTTTTCCTTCGGTAGAACTTCGTTTTATGATAAAAGAAAACTTCTGACGATATTTTATCAAAATTGAAAGGGTTTGATTCCAACTATTGGTCGATTTGACATAGAATGACCCACTCATTAAAATGTTCACTTTTCAGGAAATGTTATTAAATTAAATATACAAAAGTATATGAAATTTCAATAACAAGTATCCGAAATCGAAATTAATATACACGGTATTGGATAATTAACAATTTCCTCTTAAATTTAATATAATGAATAAAAACTTCATATTTTTTTATTAAATTTAATACAAAAAAATTTTACAATGTAATCACAAAAAATGAAATAAAAAATATATGGTTTAGCGTTATAATAAGGAATCAACCTGGGACCAGCCAGGGATCCAGCAAGGACTTCCCTTTTGGGGCATCCCTACAAAATCCCAATCAGGATTTCACTGGAAACTGAAATGCCCCAACAAATTTCTGCTCGGGCTATTGTTATAACTTAGAATAATATGTGATCAATCTGTCAAAGTCAGAGTTGAGGAAAAATGGAAGATGAGATCGAAATTCAAAGATGAAAAAAAAAACGATACAATCATTTTTATGATCGCGAGGAAAAGCTGTTTTAAGCATATAATAACGGTGGTTTTGCACACTTTGCGCATGATGAGGGAGTAAAAATAATTTCAAAAAAAGACAGTAGAAATCGGAGGGTTGGTGGTGAACGAGCGTCGCCCTCTTTTTTTTTTAACCCCCAACTGTGCGCCGAGTGTACTATTGTATATTGCACGGGCAACAGGGATAACAGAGTACAGAGTGGGCGACGCTGCGTGTGTATATAATACCGTTGGTATGTATGGGACATTCCATTTCAAATCGCGCGGTCATCGGCCTGACCCCCTCGAATTTAGTTGACGAATTTTGTTTGGGCATATTTTGGTCCAAGGAGAGAGAGGTTTTCTTTTCCAGAATTTTATCATTTGTTTTGCCCAATAAGATAATTTTATTGCACTCCGTGCGCAAAGTGCGACTTTGCGCACGCTGCGCGTGCTCAAACTGGCACTTTGCGCACCCGTACAATAAAATTTCGTACGATACTATTGTTTCCATAACTGTTGAGTAAAAATGAATTTGGACCTGTTTTTAAATTCTGAAATTTTTTGCATAAATTCCATAACTGGAAACTATTATTTTCATCATAGTTTCAGAGTGGACTGAGAATAATTTATATTTTTTTCTCTCTCAACCTATGATGAAATAGTAATTTTTGCTACAAGTGTAGAAAACAACGAATTCCATCGCGCGTGAAGTTGCCGCATGAGCCGAAGACTTATGGTGTATTTCGCACGAGTACGAGTGTGAAATGCACCATAA
The DNA here is from genome assembly GCA_946863875.1 of Alloplasta piceator. Taxonomy (NCBI): domain Eukaryota; kingdom Metazoa; phylum Arthropoda; class Insecta; order Hymenoptera; family Ichneumonidae; genus Alloplasta; species Alloplasta piceator. The sequence continues at coordinate 20,168,509 of OX333079.1, forward strand.
GTCGAGGCGAATGCGGCAACTTACGCGCGATGCAATTCGTTTTTTTTGCACATGTAGCATACATTATTTTTTGCAATGACTGCCCCGAAAGTGGGATTTGAGATTCAATAAAACCAATGACATATTCAAATAAGAACTCGTATATATATAACCAGCAGTAAGTTTATTTTTCGCTTACATGAAATGTAACATTTGAACAATTATTTATATTAAATGTCATGATTCTTGTATTGGAAGATTGTTGCGAAGTTTGATTCAAATTCTCATGAAGCAGTCCAGAATCTGCATTATTCGATTGGGGTACATTGACGTGCACTTCGCAAAAGTTTGGGAACCGATTATTTTTGACGTTGATGGGATTGATCATCCATTCTGTATTCCGTATTCCCTCAGAAAATGCGACTGTCATAAGTTGACGTTACGTGTCACATGAATTCCGCTACATTCAAGTTTGTTTAATCGGTTTAAAATCGTAGAACAAAAAACGATCAACTGTCGAAAAATCCGTTTTTTCGTAAATCAATGGGGTAAAGTGAGCTATAAATAGAGTTATTCCCGCACAAGTTCGGGAATCTGTGACATTCCCGCACAAGTGCGGGAATGTTAAGCATCGTTGAGAAATTAGCCACTTTCCGCACGTCAAACACCCATCGAAAATCGCACTTTCGGGGCAGGCATTGCAAAAATACTTGTTTTTAGTTATATAATTCATGCGAAAAATTTTAGAATTTCATAACTGGTCCAAATTAATTTTTACTCAACAGTTATGGAAAAAAAATTATTTTATGGGGTAAAGCAAGTCATAAAAATCTGAAAAAATTTCCTTTTTTTGGACCAAAATAAACCAAAAAAATGCATCATCGAGATCCGAGAGGATCAGGCCGATGACCAAGTGATTTGACCTGGAATGCCCCATATACGTACGACAGCGAGAGAGGATTCACCGGGGGTTGTTATATCGTGGGCAAGAGCAAATTTCGCGTGGATACGAGAGAGAAAGATACGAGCACAGAGAGTGTGGGCGGTGAGGGTGAGTTATGAGTGCTCTGTGATATCAATGCATCAATTTGGCTAAACGAAGGATTAATTTAATAACAAGTCAGCGGGAGGGGTTCGCGCCACGATGATCTATGAGTAGGGAACAACTATAAACGATACCCTCCATTTCTACTCGCTTTTTTGGCTCCTCGAGGGGCGGGGGCAGGGAACCGAGTTCATCCATGCTTCATTCTTTTTGTTTCATCAGGAATATGTTTAAAATCACATTTCTTCATTTTGCGGCTACATGAAAAAAATCTACGACATTTCTAGTTGAGGTTCTCTGGGCTAAATACTATAAATATACTAACCCAATATACTAACCAACTATACTAACCCAATATACTAACCAAATATACTAACCCAATATACTAACCAAATATACTAACCCATTTCTTGCAATGTATTGGACGACTATACTTTTAGCTGTGATTCTCTAATCGTAAGCTACTCTAATCGTAAGCTTATAGTGGGTCAAAAGTAGTGGAATAGTGACTTATCTTTCATAGAAATAGTGACATAATAGTGAATTTCATCAGGAGTATGTCATAAAATCACATTTCTTCATTTTGCGGCTATATGAAAAAAATCCACGACATTTCTAGTTGAGGTTCTCTGAGCTAAATACTATAAATATACTAACCCATTAATTAACCAACTATACTAACCCAATATACTAACCAAATATACTAACCCATTTCTTGCAATGTATTGGACGACTATACTTTTAGCTGCGATTCTCTAATCGTAAGCTACTCCAATCGTAAGCTTATAGTGGGTCAAAAGTAGTGGAATAGTGACTTATCTTTCATAGAAATAGTGAAGTAATAGTGAATTTTTAGTCTAAATAAGTCATAGGCATTTAAAATTTTGCGATTTTGAGGTATTTCAGAATGGGGGTGAAAATGAGCAAGAATGTTTTTTATGAAAATTCACAAAAATTTTGATTTTTTGAGAAAATTATTGGTAGCATCGTGTTCAGAGGGACAAAATACATTGATATAAGGTTTGAAAATAATTTTTTTTTTCATTTTGGCCAAAATTGCATCTTTCCACCAAAATAGGTGTCATTTTTTTTTCTACTCCAAATTTTCGCTCTAGACTGAGCTTATTCTCTTTATAATCGTTGAAGCTTCAAAGCGCCGCTTTGTTTATCCAATTCTGATGATTTTTTTATTTGTGGCAGATTTTGAAAGTTCAACCATCGATTTTTACAAATTATTTAAGGCCTTTCCGTTTTTTCGGCATTTTTCAAAGTGCTTTCGTTTCTACAAAAATAAAGTGATCGGAATGAACCAAACGACATTCTCTAAGCCCCGAACTTAAAAATCTTAAGATCTATCTTAAAATCAATCGTAAGATCAAACTTAATATTAAACTTTTCATTGAACTCAAGTTGGAACTTAAGATCGAACTTAAGTTCCAATTTAAGATGAATTTTAAGTTTGAACTTAAGTTCCATTACAAGTTCATACTTAAGGTCAAACTTTAGTGCGAACTTCAGATCGATCTCAAGTTCAAACTTAAATTTTGTTTGAAGTTTGAACTTAAGATCAACCTGGCGCATGAACTTAAGTTCGATCGAACTTAATTATTTTGACAACTAATGTCAAAAAAACACAGTCAAGGGCGGTGATGAAAGAAGTTTGATCGAACTTAAGTTCAAACTCAAGATGGATCTTAAGATCAAACTTCAAACCAAGTTTAAGTTTGAACTTAAGTATGAATTTATAATCACACTTAAGTTCAAACTTAGGATTCATCTTCAATTGGGAATTAAGTTAGATCTTAAGTTCCAACTTAAGTTTAATAGAAAGTTTGATCTTAAGTTTGACCTCAAGATAGATCTTGAGAACTTAAAATTCGGGCCTAAGTTTAGTGACAAGGTTTACGTACGAACAAAAAATTTCTGAATCAGTCCAACCGATCGAAAGTTATGAGCGTTTGAAATTTAGCGATTTTGAGGTTTTTCAGAATAGGGCTAAAATTGAGCAAAAATGTTTTAGATGAAAATTCATACAAAAATTTGTTCTTTGAGAAAATTATTGACAGATTCGTGTTCAAAGGGACAAAATACATCGATAAAAGGTTTGAAAAAAACTATTTAAAAAATTTGTTTGCATTTGTTTGTTTGAAAATCGAATCTGTCCACTAAAATAGGTGTATTTTTTTCTACTCAAAATTTTGGCTCTAGACTGCACTCATTCTCTTTGTAATCGTTGAAGCCTCAAAATGCCGCTTTGTTCATCCGATGCTAATGATTTTTCGATTTTTGGCAGATTTTTAAAGTTCGACCGTTGATTTTTGCAAATTTCTTAAGGCATACTGAAAATTTAGGTTCTGGACCGCGCTCATTCTCTTCGTAATCGTTGATGCGTCAAAACTCCTCTATTCTAACCACTTCTGGGCTGAAATAGTATGACAATTTCGAAAATAGTGAGAAAAGTAACTCGATTCTAAAATAGTGACCAATAGTGACAATAGTCACTCACTGGCAACCCTGATCCCGTAGTAAAAAACTCCATTGAATCGCCAATGCCAACCAATGGTCCTCATACGACTCCATTGGACCATGAATGGGGACCCATTGAGATTTCCGCATTTTTCAATGGCGTATAGGAACGACCATTGATCAGTGAATGGATATCCATTGAAAAGTCACCATTGCCCAATGACGTCCATTGGACAGCAAATGCGGATGAACCGAATGATCACCATTACTCAATGATGCCCATTGGAAAGCAAATGCTGATGGACCGAGCCTTCAGCATTGCCCAATGGTGTCCATTGGAAGGCAAATGCTGATGAACGAAATGATCAGCTTTACCCAATGATGTCCATTGGGAAGTAAATGCGGATGAACTGAATGATCAGCATTACCCAAAGATGTCCATTGGAAACCGCGTCGCGTTAGTTCCGAGACTTGGCGCGAGATGTCGCACGACGACAACCCGCTAAACTTCCATACGGATTATGCGAAGAGTATGCTTATCTAAACGATTGTGAGCACGGAATATTAGCAGAAGTCGGTGTCCAAAAAATCCATGCAAGGAGTTCTTGCCGACTGATGCCCATGGGATAATCCCTATTCCGTTTGAAATGGGGAAGTCAATCCTCATTGGAAAATCTCTATTCGATTTCAAATGGGGAATTCAATGGCGAAAATGTCCTTGGGCAGTTCGGCATTCATCTCCATTGGTTATTTTGGCAATGGGGAATGAATGGCAATTTTTCAATGGTGACGAATGGAGTTTTTTACTATATGAAAGAATCTCAATTGATTATCGCCATTCATTCCCCATTGCCTACAAAAACCAATGGAGATGAATGCCGAATTGCCTATGGGGATTTTCTTCATTGAATCCCCATAGGATAATCCCCATTCCGTTTCAAATGGGGAAGTCAATCCTCATTGGAAAATCCTCATTCGATTTCAAATGGGGAATTCAATTCGAAAATCCCCTTAGGCAATTCGGCATTCATCTCCGTTGGTTATTTTGGCAATGTGGAATGAATGGGGATTTTTCAATGGCGACGAATGGAGTTTTTTACTACGGGATGTAAACCATGTTTTTCATTGTACTAGAACTTTAGTTAACAAACTACATCTTCTCTGACAATTAGGTTATCAAACCGGTGAGATTTCCAAAAATGATCCCAAAATTTGAGCATCGATGACAATTTCTCAATGGGGTCGAAGTGGTATCCTAGTTTTCCAAAAATGATTCTGAAATGTGACCATCGATAATAAATCTCAATGGGGTCGAAATGATATCATAGTTTCTTTACATCAAGAGAATTGTGCTCTCGAATCATTTCGTATCGTGATTCGACGAATAATAAGTATGATTGACTCGGTTGGGGGCGATTTTCGTGTGAGTGAAGACGCCCTTTATTATCCACACCCTCGTTTTATATACACACACGTATATACATATAAATATATACAAAACACATGTACATGTAGTTTGATGTCGTCGCTCATGCCCCTTCCTCCCTCTTGCAAGCAAAATGTACAACATTAGCTGCGAGAGCGCATCATCTGTGTCGAGCCGGGGATTTACAGAAGGGCGAAACGTTTAGATGTGGGATAGAAGGAGAGCAAATCCACGCTTGACAGAGGCGCATAGTCTGTTGGAATGGGAGATGTGGGTGACGAGCAAGAGGCGCATTGGAAAGGGAAACGGTCTGCGAAGCAAGCCAAATTTCGAGGGTGCATATCAGTTTCATCGCGGCGTAATGTTACTAAGCGACAACTTCTCTCGCACCCCCTCTATCTGTCATGCCAATTAACCGGCTACATCCCCTCTTCAACCCCTGCGTCGCAGTATTGTGCTTCTGGCTGCCTGATCCCACCTCTCTCTCTCTTTTCTCGGGGTGTCTCTGACAAACTCCACATAACATCGCCTATTCCCTAAACGCTGCTATTACTTTCCGCCTTCCATCCCAATGCTCGTGTGAGGTTAAGAAATAAAATAGAAATGTAAATTTCCACATAATGATTTGATTTCAGAACTCAAAAATACAGATTTCCATTTTAAAAAAAAAATTTGACCTTGAAATTACCTTCAGGGTCGTCGTCGAGGTCACTACTAAATGCGCCTTTCCGAAATTAATTCCTTTGGTCCTCACAAAAGAATGTGAAAATCTTTAATTCCCGGAGGTATCCACACCTTGTTTGAGTTTAATTGCGTTTAGAGGACGTTCAAGGTCAAAATGTAACTATGACCTAAGTACATATTTGAACATGAAATTTGCCACTCTATCGATTGTTGAGCTCAAAAAAGGGTTTTTCCATTTGAAAAAAAGTTGACCTTGAAATAACCTTGAAGGTGATCATCAAGGTCAAAATTAAGGTCACCATTGAATTCCTCGTCAAAAATTACTACAAGAATAACCTTGACTTTTTTGAAAAATATCTTAGCTGAGGAACGATTCAGCCGTCCCGTTACTTATGTGACACCCTGTATAATAACATTTCTGCTTGTGCTTGATTTGCCCAAGCACTTTCTTTTATCTTTCTTCAAGATAAATGGGTTGTAGGAGAGCAATGTGCAATTCCTTATTTGCACAGTTACACGGAAAAAACGACTTAGTTGGGCCAACCGAACAGCTTAGTGCTCTGAGCGCCAGGCGAGAAATTGGTTGGATCAACTAGATAGTTAGTTGGCTCAACTAACCAACCTTATTTCTTAGTTACCACAATTAAGTCGTTGAAACGACTTATTATTTTTCCTTAGTTGTGGTAACTAAGAAATAAGGTTGGTTAGTTTAAGTCTAACCAATTAAGTTGTTTAAGCGACTTAGTTGTGGTAACTAAGAAATAAGGTTGGTTAGTCTAACCAACTAATTGTAAGAAATAAAGTTGGTTAGTCTAACCAATTAATTTGTTTAAACGACTTAGTTGTGGTAACTAACCAAACTTAGATCATCTTAATTGATTGGACTAAGAAACAAAGTTGGTTAGTCTAATCAAGTAAAAAGTTTAAACGACTTAGTTGTGGTAATTAAGAAATAAGGTTGGTTAGTCTAACCAACTAAATAATAACTAACCAATTAAGTTGTTTGAGCGACTTAGTTGTGGTAACTAAGAAATAAGGTTGGTTAGTCTAACTAATTAAGTTGTTTAAACGGTTGTGATAACTAAGAAACAAGGTTGGTTAGTTGACGCAACCAATTATCTGGTTGATCCAACCAATTTCTCATCTACCGCTCAGAGCACTAAGTTATTTAGATGAATCAACTAAGTCGTTTTGTCCGTATAGTTTTCTCGAATATAATTGAATGAAAAATTTCATGCAAACAAATCGTTAATTTGAAAATTCTCTGGATACAATTTTGGTCTCATTGTTTGGAAAATTTACATCAGAGCGTTCTTTAAAAACTCAAAACATGCTGCAATAAATTGTCTCGTTATCTCTCCGTGTGTGCATAAAGCCGAGGCTCGGGTCGCGCGGACAAAGACTGCGAATCGTTGCGGTATTCTTTTTTTTTTTTTTTTTTGCTATATCGTTAGTGATACTATCGAATTGTAAAAGCGAGACGCGTGTCCGCGGCTTTTGTGCTCTGATTCTCTCTCTTTCCGTCTTTTGCCCCGTATCACCGCGTGCGGCTGTGAATTCTCGTAAAGTCATAGATATCGCGATTAACCGCGAGAAGAGCGAGGGGGTAGGGAATGTTAGGAGAGGGACTGATGGAGGGATTTTGAAACGAGGCGGGAGACTCGGCCGAGAGAAAGAGAGATAAGCGCCCGTGAATTCGATGCCTACATCTAAAACGCACTATCGACGATTAAATTAGTAATAAATCTTATTCTTTAAGGGGTCTACCCTAATTGCAATTTTCAAAAAATCGATTTTTTTTAAATTTCATTTTTCGAAAGTATAGATATTTGAAAGTATATTAAATTTTCGTAAAGATCCGAGCAGTCTAAGTGTACTTTTGAGAGACTTTAACTTAGTTACCTGAGCGCGCTAATAGTGACCGTTCGGAGTTTGATCGCGTTTTTCTCGAAATGACATTTTTGTACGACTTGTTGAAAAAATCTCGGAAACTACTGCATCAATCCTTACCAAATTTTTACCACATATTGTTTATGTCGACAGCTATGTCGCATATCATACGATTTTTGAAATTTTGAGTTTAACTTGGCTTAAATAAAAAAAAACTGATAAAAAAAATGTTATTTTTCGTTACTTTTCGATATATGGCCGCCATTTTGCCAATTTTAAAAAAATCAAAAATCGTATGATATGCGACATAGTCATGACCTTACTGAATCTAAAACCTTTTTTATTTTTTTCTTTAGATAATCCACTCCGGAGATTCCGTCAACAGGGCGCACGCATCTTTTTTTTGGATATTTTTTTGGCCTGCATTTTCATATAATAAAAAACCGAAAAATAAATTAAAAAAAAATTTTTTCATGCATTTCAAGCTTATATTTATCAAGCCTCATACTTGTCATATTAATATTTCTAATTTAAGACAATGAAAAAAAATCGTGAAAATAGGCATTTTTTTACCTGTCTAATTAGGGTAGACCCCTTAAACACTCATACATCATATAAACCCCCAAAAAAATTGTTATGAACAGGAGCTCCCTAAAATGAATTGTTATGAAAAAGAGTTGAATTTTTTTTCTCTAAATGACAATGCGTCAAATTGTGTTTCCTTGAATAGTGGTTTATGATTTTTTCTTACAAAAAATAACTGAAATTCCATCGATTTTAAAAAATAACCTCTTTGATACTCTATTTGTACACTGCCTTCCAACATTTTGGAAACGCCTCGACTCCGCGCCGCACAAAAAGTTTCACTGCTCTTTTAAAAATGAAAATATTTCAATTCAACAAGCGGCGTTTCAAAGGGGACATATTCAGCTTCCTTTCTCTTTATCCAAAAAAAAATTTCGATTTTTTTTTTAACTCGATACGTCCTTTCAGACATTTTTGGCGTTGAAATTTTGACGCGCGACCCATGAAATTTGTTGTCAACTGTTTTTCACATACACAACTTATGGAGTGGAATATAGGATTCTATTCCGTTTTTTTTAAAGTTTTGTACGACTTTTTTCGCAAAAATATTTAATTTTTCGTAAAAAAACGACCACATTTAGGAAATCTAGCGTAACTCTAGAACTACTGGGTTTTTGTGAAATCACTAAGAGGGTAAAAAGTTGCATACAATTATTCTGGATTCAATGAAATTTTTTCAGAATTGTTTTCAAAATTTTTTTTTTAGATCTTTTACCGTCACCCGTGCGTGAATTTGATTGAGGCCCCGACTAGGCCTCGATCGGTTTTCCCTAACTTACTTCGGGCCCTTGACTGGAAGCCCAATAGGGCCCCTGAATGGACGGTCACGCTTTTTCGACAAGGGCCTTAGAAGGTTGCCAAATGAGGGCCTTTACAACCGCCTCGCGTCTGCCATGTCGCATCCACGACAAGCCCATGGTCCAGCCCTATCAGGGCCCTAGTACGTACGTAGTATCGCTATACGTGTAGATTGTTATTATTAATTATTATTATTAATAATTCTCCAAGAGAATTTTTACAAAAAAATAGCATAAAGCAGAGTATTTCTATGTAGAAATCTTGCGGGTATGACTTCCCTCGAGACATGACTTCCTGAGAGGCCTGAATCTGCGGTATCGAATACAACCCGTGCTCCCACTTTGGCAGATATAAGCATACTATTTGCATACTCCGTATGCGAGAGAGCGCACGCCGTTTGCGACATCTCATGGCGAGTCTCGGAACTAACTCCCCGTGAAGCCCGATTAGGCCCTCAAAGGCCGTCAGTGCCATGTTTGAAATAATTAGGGCTCCGATACTTTCGCCCTATTCGGGCCCGATTTGGTTCTGTTGTAATTATACCGACTTCTTTAAATATGGGTTGCCCGATCGAAGCCCGACAAGGTCCTCAACGGGTTGCCTCAGGTCAGCCATATTGTAAGTAAGCCTGGCAACCTTCGCATTGCCCTGTCACGGCCCAACCTGGCGGTGTAAGGGCAATTCCTGACAGGACATCCACATCCAAGCCCGACGAGGTCCCGACTCAAGTCAGGGCTTCCCTAGAATTTTCACGCACGGGCAACCAGATATTTTTTTATCTTCAACAATCGGGTGTCTTTCCTCTTGTGCACGGCTTTTTCATCGAAAAACCTCGTTTACATGATTTTCTTATCGAAAACTATTCTATCTCTCTCTCTGTATGGAAGAAAAAGATGTATCATGGTAATGAAAAAATTTTGAAAAATCGTCAAAGTGAAATATATATTTTTTACAAGCGTCTTCTCCCAACAGAACCCGCCAGGAATCACATTATATAGTATCAAAAGCATTCGCGTATATATGCATATATATAACAGATAGTTTATGGGGGGAGGGTCTATATGGACGAGACGCGGGGGCCAGTCAGAAATATATATGGGGCATTCCACACGATTCGACCAGGGTCTGACCCTTCACCTCTCCAATTTTGTCCGCAATTTTTTAGGGTTTTGTATTACCCCTGAAAAGCCCTCAGGATTATTTGCAGATTTTTTTGGAGCAATTTGATTGACTATAATTTTATAAACGAATTATTTTAAGCCCAAAATTAAAAATCTGAAAAAAATCCCGTTTTTACGTGAAAAATTTCACGCGTTGAGCCAAAGTGGGCAGGGGTTCCCTTCCGTTTATAACAAGCCTTTTCAAAAAAAAAAAATAGAAAAAAATAGAAAGAGAAACCTGAATTGAGTGCGCCCTTATCCAAACATTTTTGTGAGCACCTTCAAATCATACAAAAATGTTTGGATAACGGCCTACTCGATTCATGATCCTTCTTATATTTGAAATTTTCTTTTTCGAAAAAGCTTGTTATAAACAGAAGGAAATCCCTGCCCACTTTGGCTCAAAGCTTGAAATTTGTCATATAAAAAACGGGATTTTTGTGAGTTTTATCAGCTTTTCAAATTTGGGCTAAAAATAATTTGTTCGAAAATTCAAGTCAAGTCAAATCGCTTCAAAAAAATCTGAAAAAAAATCCTAAGTGCTCTTCAGAGGTGCTACAAAACCATAAAAAATTGCAGCCAAAATCAGAGATGTGAAGGGTCAGACCCAGGTCAAATCGGTGCGGAATGCTCCATATATACATGGATATATAGATTACGGGAGATATGTTTATACGAGGCATTCCACGTCATTTCGATCAACCTTGCCTCGATCATTCCGATTTTCCTCTAAAAAAAAAGGACCATGGTCCTTTATTCAAAGAAAAAAAATAAAATCCAAAAAACGGGTGGCCAAAAAATTCTGAAAAAATTTAGGAAAATGTATTTCAATGTGTTTTTGTATGTAAAAAATTTAGAGGAAAATCGGAATGATCGAGGCAAGATGTCGATCGAAATGGCGAAGGAATGCCTCATATATACAACTACGGTCGCACGGATATAGATGCTGGTCGCGCGAGCCCATGGGTTTTATCCCCTTCGGTATAAACATGACGGGTTTTATTGTTTGACGTTTTGTTATCTAATTGGTCGTTACTCGAGGGGTATAACGCAGACGGGCGCGAGCCGCGAGAGACTCATTCCATTCCGAACGTTTTCACATATCCCGAGCTTTCTCTCTCTCTCTCTCCATTCCATTTCGTTTCGTTCCATCGCCGATCGTATCCCTTTCAATTCGTAACCATAACGTTGCCCGTAGAACGGAGTAGAGGCCGGGCCATCGTAATTCACCGACTCTAACTGTCGCTATAGTGTCATTGCATTTAGTGCTCTTCCAGCAATATATACATATATATTCATATACACGAATAAAAGTTGTATAAAACTGCATATACAGTAGAATACGTATATACAGAGATGCAGATACGCTGTTGAAGTCGCTTTCCATAGTGGAAAGGGTGTACCTCGGAATGGAAACGTTTCAGTTCAATTATACGTAAAAAGAACAGAGCGGAAAAAGAACCGTCGAGACCGGATTGTACATCGACAAAGATTAAGATTTATTTCCATAAAAACTTAATTCGTAATTTATAAAAAAAAAAATCATTATGCAGCGAATTTCTTCCCGATCATTATAAAATCTCCAATGATTTCACCACGATTGAACAAGATTTTTTTCCTCAATTGATCTTCGATCAAACAATCTATTCATTCGGATCAGAGATGATTTGATACTTCAAGTACTTTGCAAGTACTTCCGGGTACTTGCGACCTGCTTGAAGAACTTAGAAAGTTCTTTTCGCATTTCCTGATCGAAGATTAATTAAGAAAAAATATCTTGAAGTACTTAAAAAGTACTTAAAAAGTACTTCAAGTATTGTTCGCAAATTTTTAAGTACTTGGCCAGTACTTCAAGTATTGTAATTAAATTTTCAAGTACTCAAAAAATACTTCAAGTATTGTTCTTAAATTTTTAAGTACTTGACCAGTATTTCAAGTATTGTACTTAAAATTTCAAATACTTGTCTGCACTTCAGGTACTTTTCAAGTTTTCGCGTATATTTTTCTTATTTCACGTATATTCCTTTTTTGTATTGTTTGATCGAAGATTAATTAAGAAAAAAAGTCTTAAAGTACTTTCTAAGTAGTTCAAGTATGGTTCTTAAATTTTTAAGTACTTGACCAGTATTTCAAGTGTTGTACTTAAAATTTCAAATACTTTTCTGTACTTCAAGTACTTTTCAAGTTCTCACGTATATATTTTTTTTTTTATGGTTTCATCGAAGAGTAATTAGGAAAAAATATCTTGAAGTAATTTTTAAGTACTTCAAGTATTGTACTTAAATTTTCAAGTACTTAGAAAGTACTTCAAGTATTGTCCTTAAATTTTCAACTACTTGGTCAGTATTTCAAGTACCGTACTTAAAATTTCAAATACTTTTCTGTACTTTAAGTACTTTTTCAAGTACAAGTACTTTTGAATGTGTCCTGCTGATTACCAATACAAGTTACCAGTTATCATTTTTTACAACGTTTTAGAGGTTCTAAAACATTGGAAAGAATTCCAATGTTTTCTAATTTGATCGAATTTCTAATTTAATTTCTAAATTAGAAAATTTAGAAATTTCCTTACATTGCTAAGTTTACCACTGAACCATCAGAGTATCTGTCGAAAAATTTATTCATCAGAAAAAGGAATGAAAAACAAAAAAAATGTTTTTATCAAGAATTCATGAAATGTGAAATTTTTAGAAAATTTTGTGCAAGTTTCGTGCTCAGCGAGAGAAGGGAAACCAGCTTTATCATGTGGAGAAGGAACATCTCAGCACATCATTAAACTTGACCACATCGATTCTGTATTTATCTCAGTTGCCATTGCGTTAGCGGTGAATAAATTCTTTTGCGTTTGTTCAGTATAGAATATCGCATGGAAAAAACGACTTAGTTGATGCAACCAAACACGTAGTGCTCTGAGCGCTAGAAGAGAAATTGGTTGGATCAACTAAATGGTTAGTTACCTCAACTAAGTCGACTAAATAACTAGTTTATCCAACCAACTATCTAGTTGATCCAACCAACTTCTCTTCTGGTGCTGAGAGCACTAAGTGTTTGGTTGGATCAACTAAATGGTTAGTTACCTCATCTAAGTCGACTAAATAACTAGTTTATCGAACCAACTATCTAGTTGATCCAACCAACTTCTCTTCTGGCGCTTAGAGCACTAAGTGTTTGGATGGATCAACTAAATGGTTAGTTACCTCAACTAAGTCGACTAAATAACGAGTTTATCCAACCAACTATCTAGTTGATCCAACCAACTTCTCTTCTGGCGCTTAGAGCACTAAGTGTTTGGATGGATCAACTAAATGGTTAGTTACCTCAACTAAGTCGACTAAATAACGAGTTTATCCAACCAACTATCTAGTTGATCCAACCAACTTCTCTTCTGGTGCTGAGAGCACTAAGTGTTTGGTTGGATCAACTAAATGGTTAGTTACCTCAACTAAGTCGACTAAATAACTAGTTTATCCAACCAACTATCTAGTTGATCCAACCAACTTCTCTTCTGGCGCTTAGAGCACTAACAGTTTGGTTGGATCAACTAAGTCGTTTTTTTCCGTGCGCCACGTGTTTAGTACAAAATAGTGTCACACTAACGTGATGTCCATGGTGCGTTTGATACTCCAAAAGCCCTGTGCGTGACTTTTATTTTATTTCTCGCTGGTCATCGAAAGAGCGACGACAAGGGGTTGTAAGAAATAATCCAACGCACCCCATATGCGTGCCCCCCGATGATGCGTCGATGCGGTGGCAGGGGTCACAATCTCTCACTCTTTCTCTTCAATCTCTTGATATAATATTAAGTACCGAGCTGCCGGTGAAGAGAGTTTCGGCAATCCTCATCGCCATGGGGCAGCACTTTGGCCTTTGATACTCGGCCAGTGGAGATAAAATGAACGCGGGGAGAGAAAGATTCACACACGCACAATGTTCAAAGTGTCTGGAGCCACCCCGTAGAGTCAAGGAGTCCTAAGACCAGGAGAGGGATGGAGGAGAGTGGATATGCTGAGGAAGAGAAGGATCCAGAAGAGGAAGGTTCAGTCTTGTCGAGCTACGCGTTTTCCACCGGGAAAGGAGGGCAGGGAGGAGAGCCTGAGCAAGAGAGGAAGAGTCTCTCTCTGCTGCTCTGTGGATGAGGCAGTATATCGCAGTTATTGTCCATTAGGAGCACGAGAGGCGGCCATCTACGCCACAAACTTACTTTATGATATTGCTGCCTGCTTGCGCGCGCCATCCCTCCCTCCAAACCCTCCTCCTCCTCCTCCTCTTCCTCCTCCTTCTCCTCCTCCTCGTCCTCCTTCTCCTCCCACTGTTGTCTGCCCACCAAAGTCTCTCACTACTTCTGCCTACAATGGCTATGGCTCCTCGTTTCTCCTTTGCTACTTGTAAAATTCTCGAATGTCCTCACTGTTCCTCACGCCAAAACTCTCTTTCGGTCTCTCACCCTCTCCTTCTTATACACTCCCGCTTTTACCGTCTCTTTTCCTTCCTGAGTCAGGATTCTGATGTACACACACACACAGAGACACATACACACACACAGCCACACACATTATCAAGCAAGTTACTGTCTGACCCCCTCCACGGGCTCATATGTATATATCTATAACGATGTGTATATTTTCCCTCTATTCTTGGCTCCTCTCATCTTCCTCATCTCTCTCGCGAATATAACTTCTTCGACTTCTTCACCCTTACTCGATCTTCCTCCCTCGTTCTCTCACTCTCTTTAGGTCTTTCCTCAGAAAAAGCGAAAGATGTACAACCCTCGCTGAATTCTCTCTTCATTCTTCTCGCGATTATAGTCATCAAATTTTAACTTCCTGTCTCATTAACTGCACTCGTGTCTCTATATGTATATATATACATCAGATTTATGGTACTTAAGAAATGTGTCCCTTGGACGATGCAAATGGTTTCATCAATCCGAATCAGAGCTGGGAAAAGTACTGGGAAGTACTTCAAGTACTGGGAAGTACTTCAAGTACTAGTAAGTACTTCAAGTACTGGTAAGTACTTCAAGTACTGGTAAGTACTTCAAGTACTGGTAAGTACTTCAAGTACTGGGAAGTACTGGGAAGTACTTCAGGTACTGGGAAGTACTTCAGGTACTGGGAAGTACTTCAGGTACTGGGAAGTACTTCAGGTACTGGGAAGTACTTCAGGTACTGGGAAGTACTTCAGGTACTGGGAAGTACTTCAGGTACTGGGAAGTACTTCAGGTACTGGGAAGTACTTCAAGTGCTGGGAAGTACTTCAAGTACTGGGAAGTACTTCGAGTAATGGGAAGTACTTCAAGTACTGGTAAGTACTTCAAGTACTGAGAAGTACTTCAAGTAATGGGAAGTACTTCAAGTAATGGGAAGTACTTCAAGTAATGGGAAGTACTTCAAGTAATGGGAAGTACTTCAAGTACTGGGAAGTGCTTCAAGTACAAAGTACCCCAAGTACTTGAAGTTATCAAGTACCGGCAGAACTTGAAGTATTAAGTACCGGTAGAACTTGAAGCATCAACTACCGGCAGAACTTGAAGTATCGACTACCGGCAGAACTTGAAGTAGCACGTATTTATTACTTGAGGTACTTAAGATTTAAAGTACTCGATGTACAAGTACTTGAAAAATCAAGTACAAAGTATCAAGTACTTTTCAAGTTTTCAGGTACACCTCGTAAGTTCTAGTACTTACATTTGATTTTAAGAAATCAATCAAATCAATCAAACCATCGGTCCATCATTTGACGCATAAAATAATGAATAAATTTTTGACGCTAGTTAGAACCCTTAAGGTGCAGCGGTTCTCTCATAAATTTTTGAATAAAAAAATGGGTCAAAAATTCAAAAAGTGGCCTAGCTGTAACTCCACAATAAGGACCTATAAAAAAATGTGCCACACTTAAGCAGTCCGGAAAAGTGTTACGAAGAAAATGAGACGTCGTAGGATAAAATCCGTTCGAATTGCAAAATAATTCTTTGTAAAAACGAAAAAAAAATAGGTCTCGCTTGAAGTTGTCATAATACTTTCGACATTTTAAAAAATCCATATAGCAATGCATATACTCTCCATTATTGAGGATCCACGATCAGCCCATAAATTTATAGACATTATTATAAAATTTCAGCACTTTCTTCATCGATTCTCAACCCCAATTCTCAATCTTCATCAATTTTCAACCCCATTCTCTGGTTTGTCATGCTGGTTACCTCAAAACTGCATTTCCACCCGATTTTTGAAGACGGCGACGCACAGACGAGAAACTTTTTTGCGCATTCGTGTATCGCTGCGATTTGCATGCCACGAGGGAGAGTTGCGGAATTACCGACTCCGGGTTCGCGTCGCGAACGGTGAACGATATTGGGGGTGAGTTTCACAGAAAAATGTTGGGACTGCTCCACCCCCGCGATAGCCAAGCTCGCACATACATACATGTATATGTGTGGGGCATTCCACGCAAAATCGACCACTTTAGAACCCGACCTCTTTGGATTTGGCTGAAACTTTTTTATCTTTTTCTACCCTATCAAAAACATTTATCAGAATTTTTTCAAATCTTTTTACTCAGCCGATAAAAAGTTATAAATTTTTCAAAAAAGTTGGCTTTTTATTTTTCAAATAGCTATAACTTTTTCAAAATTTGACTCATCGGAACGTTTCTTTGTCAAAATTTTCGTCTTTTAATGTACTTTTTGAAAGAAAATACAAAAAAATTATAGAAACCCATCTACATTGTTTTTCTTCAGATTTTTGGAAAAAATCGAAAATTTCTCGATGATTACCATTTTTGATTTTTTTTTCTTTTCATTATATCAAACTTTGAAATTTTCTGCAAATCCTAAAATTTTTTCGCAGTGGTGTTTTTTCGATTTCTACTTTTTTTTTTCCAAAAGAAAAAAAAACAAAATTTTTCAACTAGCCTCATTTCTCATAACACCATGCTGAAAATTTTTGAGAGTGTTCAGAGAACTTCCAAACTTGAAAAAAAAAATAAAAACAAAAATTAAAAGTGATAATGATTGAGAAATTTTCGATTTTTTCCAAAAATTAAAAAAAAAATGATGAAGATGGGTTTAAAAAATACAAAAAAATCATTGAAACCCATCTCGATCGCTTTTTTAAAAATTTTTGGAAAAAATCGAAAATCTCTCAATGATTACCACTTTCAATTTTTGTTTTTACTTTTTTTTTTTACAAGTTCGGAAGTTCTCCGAACACCCTCAAAAATTTGCAGAATGGTGTTACGAGAAATAAGGCTAGTTGAAAATTTTTTTTTTTCCTTTGGAAAAAAAAATAGAAGTCGAAAAAACCCCACCCTGAAAAAATTTGAGGATTTGCAGAAAATGTCAAAGTTTGATGCAACGAAAAGAAAAAATAAATAAAAAATGGTAATCATCGAGAAATTTACGATTTTTTTCAAAAATCTGAAGAAAAACATTAAGATGAGATTCTATAATTTTCTTGTATTTTTTTCAGAAGGTACATTGAAAAACGAAAATTTTGAAGAAAAAAAACGTTCCTATAAGTCAAATTTTGAAAAAGTTATAGCCATTTGCAAAATAAAAAGCCAATTTTTTTGAAAAATGCATAACTTTTTATCGATTGGGTAAAAAAATTTGAAAAAATTCCGAAAAATGTTCTTGAATGGGTGGAAAATGATGAAAAAGTTTTAGCCAAATCGAAAGGGGTCAGGTTTTAAAGTGGTCGATTTGTCGTGGAATGCCCCATATAAATATATATATATATATATATATATACATCATTGTGCACACGTTGAACTGCCGGTGCTGCTTGTGCCGTCGAATTCGCTGGGCAGCAATATTTTACATAGGATTGCGGCTTCTCTCTCTCTCTCTCTCTCTCTCTCTCTCTCTCTCTCTCTCTCTCTCTTGAACGCTGAATGTCGACGCGGGGGTGGAAAGGGGCGGAAGTAAAGTCGCATATATGTATAGAGAGCATCGACGTTTGATATTTTTATGCGGTGGCGCCACTGCTACACGGAGAGAGATTTACGAGGCAGATATGTGATCACAAAATGGCCGACACTAAATCAAATATGGTGCATCGGAAAACATCCGGCATTATTATTGGGACTTTTATTGGAACGGAGAAAAGCTTCGGGAGAGAGGTATTGTGTGAGCGACAGAGAGAGAGAGAGAGAGAGAGGGGGGGAGGAAGAGGGCGCGATATCCGCCGGGGGCAATAAAGCAAACGCCGTGACGTAATTTTACGATCACCCTGTGCCCACCGCCATATCGTTGTATATATGCTTTATAGATACACATATGAGTGTCCATATCCGTATATATTATATTTTTCTATATACTCTTTCGTGTCACGGTGGGATTCGCGATTAGGTATAGAGAACCTCTCGCTATATCGCGGTTTCGATATCATATACCTCTGCCGTAAGGTGCATATACATGTGTACACATGTATAGGGGAGGGTGGGGCAAGACGGCCCCCTCTAAAAAATGATGAAAATTGTTTATCTTAAAAAATTGTTCTCAACGCTAAAAATGTTTTTCTTTTTGATGGTCCATTTTACCCCTGATTCAGTGCATCGGCCTTGAAATGGATGAATACATCAAATTTATAATTTGAATAAAAACAAACATTTTCTGACTTAATTTTTGATGGTGGTCCATTATGCCCCGGGTATCGCGGATCGGTCCAAAAATAAGAGTCGATACATCAAATTTCGCGAGAAACCAAAATTTTTGTTTCCATCGAATTTTTTCGGGGAGCCAGGACTCAGGATAATCGAATAAATCGAGATTTTTAAATACTGAACACGTTTTAAAAGAGGAACCTCTCTCGGATAATAATGATTATTCATGATTATTCATAAATATTGTATATTTGGTAAATTTCATCAAAATTGGAAATTTTTTACATTTCATGAATTTGATAATGTCATCAAATTTCTTTATTTTATTCATAAAGTCTGAAGAATAGAAAATAATAATTATTAATAAATGATGAAATAAAAATGGAGTAAATAATGGAATAATGGAACAAATCATGAAATAAAAAATAGTGGGGCCACCTGCGTAATGAGCCTTTCGTCTGTAAACCTGGGTCATTTTTGACCCAAAATTGTTTCCGCCGATTACTTGCGAACGAGCGACTTGAGGGACTTGACCCCCAAAATGCAAAGCCTCAGCCTCAGCGTCAAAGCTAGCGGACAAAATTTGGGTTGGACATGAATGACCCGCGTTTACAGACGACGTTTGTCAAAAATCGCATGTAAGCGAAAATATATTTTTTTTTATTTTAACGTATTTTCTTTGCGTAATGAAGCTACAGAAGTAGAAATTTGTTTTTTTTTTCTAAATTACGTTTATTTTTCTTAAGTATCAGTACAAAATGGAACATCGTCAGCTGAGCGGATATTACGTGTGGAGGAATAATAATTTCATTTAAGAACCTACAATTTTATTTATAACAATAGAATTAACAATTATAAGTTGAAAATAATACAGCTTATAAAGAAAAAAAAAATTTCGATAATAAAATGTGGTTATATAAATACATGAATTATTGCCCTTTTTGACACGAATATAATCTTATATTTTTTTCCTCAAAGGTGCACGATTCAGCTTTAATTTGCCGTAAAGTACATTAAATTATCTCAATTTTTCAAAAAGTTATGATTTTTCAAGTAAGCTACTGATTTCTTACGGAGTTACTCCATTGTTTTAATAAAAAATATATGCAAAAATAAACTCTCCACAAAATTTATGGTTGGTACACTAAGTTGAAGGTTTCGAACAGTAGCACAAATTTTATTAAATTTTTTCGAGTTCATTAACCCAACAAAAAACGGCCGGACGCGAACGACCCAGCCCGTAGAAAAAGACTCCATTCGTCGCCATTGAAAAATCCCCATTTATTCCCCATTGCCAAAATAACCAACGGAGATGAATGCCGAATTGCCTAAGGGGATTTTCGCCATTGAATTCCCCATTTGAAATCGACTGAGGATTTTCCAATGAGGATTGACTTCCCCATTTGAAACGGAATGGGGATTAGTCTATGGGGATTCAATGAAGAAAATCCCCATAGGCAATTCGGCATTCATCTCCATTGGTTTTTGTAGGCAATGGGGAATGAATGGCGATAATCAATGAAGATTCTTTCATATGGTAAAAAACTCCATTCCTCACCATTGAAAAATCGCCATTCATTCCCCATTGCCAAAATAACCAATGGAGATGAATGCTGAATTGCCCAAGGACATTTTCGCCATTGAATTCCCCATTTGAAATCGAATAGGGATTTTCCAATGAGGATTGACTTCCCCATTTCAAACGGAATAGGGATTATCCCATGGGCATCAGTCGGCAAGAACTCCTTGCATGGATTTTTTGGACACCAACTTCTGCTAATATTCCGTGCTCACACTCGTCTAGATAAGCATACTCTTCGCACAATCCGTATGGGAGTTCAGCGGGTTGCCGTCCTGCGACATCTCGCGCCAAGTCTCGGAACTAACGTGACGCGGTTTCCAATGGACATCTTTGGGTAATGCTGATCATTCAGTTCATCCGCATTTACTTCCCAATGGACATCATTGGGTAAAGCTGATCATTTCGTTCATCAGCATTTGCCTTCTAATGGACACCATTGGGCAATGCTGATGGCTCGGTCCATCAGCATTTGCTTTCCAATGGGCATTATTGAGTAATGGTGATCATTCGGTTAATCCGCATTTGCTGTCCAATGGACGTCATTGGGCAATGGTGACTTTTCAATGGATATCCATTCACTGATCAATGGTCGTTCCTATACGCCATTGAAAAATGCGGAAATCTCAATGGGTCCCCATTCATTGACCAAGGGAGTCGTATGAGGACCATTGGTTGCCATTGGCGATTCAATGGAGTTTTTTACTAAGGGAGGTCAACAGACGGCGGGTGTCAAAAGACGTTTACAGACGAAGGGTTAAGAGGGTCAAGCGGTCTCTCATTTTTTTCTTTAAGGGAGGTAACATCACCTCAAGATTACAAGCGACACCAACTTCGAAGCGCCAATGCTGGGACCAATTGCATTGAGGAGTTGAGTCTCTCGAGAATTCGGAAACACCCTTAAAACGCTAAAATATCAAATTTCCCATGGGCATCGCGGGGGCTTTCCGAGCCACGAATTCTTCCTCGAGTCTCAACGTGGCTTATCATGCAGCTTTTTTTGTCGTATGGGAATTCTCGTGAAAAATGTGAAATCTTTTATCGTTCCTCTCTTTTTTCAACGATCATTCGATGGTGACCGCGAAGGGAATTCGATGAATATATCCCTCTGGTTTCTATACGCATCGTATAAAGTTTTATTGTAACTTGGAAATGGTTAAAGAGCGTCCGAAATTATTGCGCCATATTCTATAATACCGTTTTGTACACATACGTGCGTGTCGTTTGCATTCGATTGTGTGTATATGGGGCATTCCATCCCAAATCGGACGGTTTGAAAAAGTTTTTTTTTTAATTTCCTCAATTTTTTAATATTTTTGAGTACCCGTCAAGCGACCCTTCCTCTTGAATTTTGAGATTTTTTTGATTACCCGTTCAAAAGATAATAAATTAACAAAAAAACCGCTCTTTTTTTGGTATTTTGGTCATAACTTCTTTACCAATGGTCCAAATTAAAAGTTTTTTTTTCAAATTTTTCTTTTTTTTATGGCCTTTTCAGACAAAAATACAACAAAAATATTCAACGCGTTTTTTAATGAGTTTTTTGAGTTTTAAACTTTAAATCGCGTTTTTAAAAGTGAGTGTCATTTTTTACATTTTTTTTTTTAAACATCTATTTATTCAACAATTTTTAAGACTAGTCCGATGGTGGGATCTCAATAACTACTATTTTTTTCGATTTTTAAAAATAATTTTTTTTTTTTTTTAATAAATTATTAGGAATACCTATTTTTGTTGCTGTATAGTATTTTTTTCACTATTTACAATTTATTTTGACACTTTTTTATTGTTAACTGGTTCTTAAAATTAATAATTAATCGTTAAGTCTGTTTATGAACAATAATAACAACAGTTTTTATTTATTCACGTATTTTTTTGAAAACCTTACATATACGATTATTTCCTGAATTAGAATATTCCTTTGCCAATACGTTTCCGTTGCTCATTGGAATAATTGCATGAAATTTTTATGTCCCCCTGTGATTGACTTCGCAGTATTTTATCGCAAATAAAATCTTTCTTTTGCATCTGAATAATGTTTCTCATGTGAAAATTTGACAGCAATATTCGGTAGACTATTTAGGTTAAATGCCCACTCGTACAATTTTTGAACCGTTGTTATTTGCTCATCAATTAATTATTAATTTTAAAAATCTGTCAACAATGAAAAAGTGTCCAAATTAATTCAAAATGATTAAAAAAATACTATACAGTAACAAAAATTGGTATTGATAATAATTTATTTAAAAAAAAAAATTATTTTTCAAAAATCGAAAAAAAATAGTAGTTATTGAGATCCCACGATCGGACTAGTCTTAAAAATTGTTGAATAGATAGATGTTTAAAACAAAAAATTAAAAAAAAAAAAAAAAAAAATGACACACACTTTTAAAAACGCGATTTAAAGTTTAAAACTCAAAAAACTCATTAAAAAACACGTCGAATATTTTTGTTGTATTTTTTTCTGAAAAAAGCCATAAAAAACAAAAATTTTGAAAAAAAAACTTTCAATTTGGACCATTATTAAAGAATTTATGACCAAAATACCAAAAAAAGAGCGGTTTTTTTTTGTTAATTCAATATATTTTGAACGGGTACACAAAAAAATCTCAAAATTTAACAGGAAGGGTCTTTTGATGGGTCTAAAAAAATATTAAAAAATTGAGGAAATAAAAAAAAAAAGTTTTTCAAACTTTCCGATTGGGGATGGAATGTCCCATGTACAGGTGTGTTGTTCGGAATATTATACGAGCACGAAATTACGGTCCTACTCAACTAGCAATAAAATTAATGTCGACGAAGGAGACGACCTGGAGATTGATGACGTGTGCGTTTGCCTTTCAGCGTTTTGGAACATTTCGATCCCTCTCTCTCTCTCTCTCTCTCTCTCTCTCTCTCTCTCTCTCTCTCTCTCTCTCTCTCTCTCTCTCTCTCTTTCTCTCTCGCTCATTTATCTGTCCAATAGAGGGAGGCGCAAGGTGAAAAGAGCAAAGTTGCTCATCCGGTTGAAGGTTTCGATGGACCAGTCTGAAAGGGACGGATGAGGGGGACAAGATATACGTGTGAGCGTGGAAAAAGGTACGAGAGAGAACCAAAGAAAGACTCTCTTATGGCTCAGAGAATTCTGAATATAAACCTAATATATAGTACGTCTCCTGTACCATTAACGTACACCAGAGGGGAAGGATGTAAAAAGATTGAAGGACCACCAGGAGCAATAAAAAAAAAAATTCTCCCTCCCTTCCCCTTCTTAAAAAACTCCATTGAATCGCCAATGGCAACCAATGGTCCTCATACGACTCCCTTGGTCAATGAATGGGGACCCATTGAGATTTCCGCATTTTTCAATGGCGTATAGGAACGACCATTGATCAGTGAATGGATATCCATTGAAAAGTCACCATTGCCCAATGACGTCCATTGGACAGCAAATGCGGATTAACCGAATGATCACCATTACTCAATGATGCCCATTGGAAAGCAAATGCTGATGGACCGAGCCATCAGCATTGCCCAATGGTGTCCATTGGAAGGCAAATGCTGATGAACGAAACGATCAGCTTTACCCAATATTGTCCATTGGGAAGTAAATGCGGATGAACTGAATGATCAGCATTACCCAAAGATGTCCATTGGAAACCGCGTCGCGTTAGTTCCGAGACTTGGCGCGAGATGTCGCAGGACGACAACCCGCTGAACTCCCATACGGATTGTGCAAAGAGTATGCTTATCTAGACGAGTGTGAGCACGGAATATTAGCAGAAGTTGGTGTCCAAAAAATCCATGCAAGGAGTTCTTGCCGACTGATGCCCATGGGATAATCCCTATTCCGTTTGAAATGGGGAAGTCAATCCTCATTGGAAAATCCCTATTCGATTTCAAATGGGGAATTCAATGGCGAAAATGTCCTTGGGCAATTCAGCATTCATCTCCATTGGTTATTTTGGCAATGGGGAATGAATGGGGATTTTTCAATGGCGACGAATGGAGTTTTTTACTACGGGTCGTCACACCGGAAATTCTCGGAGGAACGAGACATACGCTCGGTATCTGTGACTTTTTTTCTTTTTTTTTTTCACGTGAAAAGTTTCAACAAAACATAATAAAGAATATATAAAAACAGTGGAGACGACGAAATTTTTTTTTCCCCATCGTTTATCGGTATCAATGAGCGAGCAGATTATTCCCTGTTTATTGAGCAAACAAACGCGGGTGACTGAGAGCGCTGTTGAAGAAGCGCACGTGACCGATAGATCGTGAAGCTTCAAAAAAATTAGGAAAAAAACACGAAGATCCGGCGATGTGTATCCTGCGACCGTGTATGCAAATATATGAAGCATTCTTCGAAGATCTAGTTTTTCTTATAATTTTTTTTATATATAACCAATTTGTAGCCCTAGTTTTGGCATATTTTGGGCATTTCCAATTTCCAAATAGTGCGGCAGTTGCCTTATTTCTTTCAAATTCAGCCAAAAAGTTTGGTTCAAGAAATGTATGTGAAATAATTTTACGTCAATTAATTTATGTAATAATTTTACGTAAATTAATGTAAATTTAATGAAAATAAAACGAAGCATGAAATTTTAATTGCAAAAGGAACAAAATCGCCCATTCGATAACACCGTTTGATAATAACGGTTCTTATGCTAATAATTAATTGAGGAAAGATATGGGGAGTCAAAAACTAACCACGAATTGTTGTACATTTCGAGACCCGTATTTCTTGTCATCAAAGTTAAGTAATAAGTGAATTAAAACGATAATACGTAATTTAAAAATTATGCATTTGCTAAATAGTAGAATAATAAAATATCAAACCAATCATAGGAAGAATTGTTAAGGGGTTAGGCCACTCTATATATACAGACTTAAAAAACGGACATATTTCGTGATTCTTTTTGTAGGGAAACCATAAAATAAATCGAATTTTCAAAAAAAGTGTTTCATTACACATTTAATTGGCAATACAAAATTATTTTTGCATGGCGATATATTTCAAAATGGCGACTGGGCAACATTTTTCCGATGACGCCTTTATTTCTGGAAGTTCATCGAGAGCCTAACCAACAGCTCCTATAATTTTTTAGTCACGATGGGGGACCAAAGTTTTTTCGATTGTTTATAAAAAACAGCCATAGAAGTACATAGGATTTTTTTTATATGTTGTTTTTTGAAAAAATGGCGCGTTACTAAATTAAAAAATATCAAATTCATTGAGAATATCGTTAGTAAATTGTTTATAAAAAAAAAATATGCAATACATCGAAATGCAATTTAATGTAATTGAAACTTTTGTTTCAGGATAGATTTTACGATATTTAGTAATAAGTTTCAACATTTTGCCGGAAACTAAAAACAAAAGTGAAATTTACGGTAAATTTAACTTCAACCTTGAAAAACTTTTGAAGGAGTGAGTTTATCGAAAAATCATAAGGAAACCTTTTTTGTAGAGCGTTCAATTCTTTACAAGATTACGTATCGATCATTTTGGTACATTGACGTGAAGCCGAGATATAAAATTTCAAAGTTTGAAAAATTGTTTTCCCGCGTTAAATTGGAAATAGAAATTTGCGATGAGATATTTTGAAATATTTATATCAAGAGCTCTGCTTTTAGCAGGCATCTTTTTTTACCTTCCCGAAAGTATTTAATACACTGCAACCTGAAACTGTAAAAAAAGATATGAAATTTCAAACATTTTTACGATACAACTGTCACAGAAATTCACAAACACGGAATATGAAATGCAAATTCATACACATGTATAGTAAATTTCAGAAGAGATATTAATTTCAATATACTATTTGAAATATAAGATACATGCATAGTAAGTTAGAGGAGGCATATTAATTTTAATATACTATTTAAAATTTAATATCCATAGTGTAGGAAAATCAACAATTTTGTCTTAAATTCAATATTTGTATATTAAAATTAAAAGAGTGAACATTGAAAATTAACATCCCTGTATATGAAAATGGTTTTTATATACTTTTTCGCAATTTTAAGATACATTATTGGAAATTAATACACTCATGTCTTAAAATTACAATCAGTCACGGTGGAAAATCTCTCCAAAGTTAATATAAAGAAGAATATTATGAGAGCGTCACGGTTTTTTTCAAACAGTTGTAAGGATTTACATAACGAATGAGGGTCAGGGGCTCTGAAATTAAGTTATGAGGGGTTACTTAACTTATGAGGGGTCAGTAATCCTGGAATTAAATTTTGCGGCTTCACATAACCTACGAGGGGTCAGAAATTAAGTTATAAGGGATTACTCAAGTTGTGAGTATTTAATGAAGTTATGAGGGGTCAGGTATTCTGGAAAACAGTTTTGAGAGTTCACATAACTTGTGAAGAGTCAAGGGTCCTGAAATGAAGTTATGAAAAGTTACTTAACTTATGAGGGGTCAGGAATCCCGGAATTAATTTTGCGGCTGTACAAAATCTACGGGGGGGTCAGGGGTCACGAAATTAAGTTATGAGGGGTAACTTAAGTTATGAGGGGTCACTTAAGTTATGAGGAGTCAGGTATTTTGGAATAAAGTTTTGAGAGTTCACATAACTTATGAGGGGTCAGGGGCCCCGAAATTAAGTTATGAGAGGTCGCTTAACTTATGAGGGGTCAGGGGATTCGAATTCGCAAATCAAAAACCAACTTCCATGGCTTATTGCTCATTCAAAAGCATATACTATTATATTATTTCGACACTCCAGCGTTCATACATCATACAAGTAGAGGCACTCCACAAGTAGTCGATAGCGTAATAGGTAGCGTGTTAGGTAGATAGGTAGGATGGTAGGCAGGGCCGAGGGTTCGATTCGCGGTCTCAGAGAGAAATTAGATCGGGCTATTCGTGAAGATTTTTGTTTTTTTTCTGTGAATCTCTTTTTGGGGTCGGGAAACTATGAATATTAAATTATTTTGCAAGGGCTATATATTTTTTATAATATGTTTAACAGCAATTAATTTAGCTACGGTAACGTAATTTTCATGAAATGAATATGAAAATTCAGACATGTATTGTGATTTTAAAATAAACGCGTATATTAATTTTAATACACATTTTTTGAATAATAATATACCTGAAATTGAAATTTCAATGGCATGTATATGACTTTTCAAATACATCAGTGTTTTAAAATTCAACTGCATACTTTTATTCTTCGAATTCGGGTCCATGAATTTTCAATACTGAAATTGAAATTTCATACACGGTATCCGCATAAAAACTTCCTACACATGTATATTAATTTTAATAAAGATTTTTTTAACAGTGCAATTCTCGGAACCTCGATATTTGCAATTGCAACGTAGTGGGAGAAGCGCCAGACCAATCGCGTCAGGCCACCGTCAGCCACCAGCGGCGCAGAGACGGTTCTGCGCAATGTGCGCAACCCCACTTCTTGCAAGAGCCGGTCCCGCACAATTCCGATTATCGAGGTCGCGTGTATGTTGTTTCGAAAAAAAAAAAACAGTAGCTTTTTTTCAATCGGTCTACTCTACAATCTGGCAAAATGTTGAGATTTCGGAATGACGACCAAATGAAAAAATTGTCGGTTCAGTGCAGAATGCTTTATACGTTCATAACGCCTCGGGGGTGTATATATGTCATCGTACTATCCGCGGCTCTTGTTCAATTCTTACCGTATGGGCGTTTACGCCTCGCGGAGGATCGTCTCCGTGTTATCTCTGTCAACACTGAGCTTTTTTTTTTCCTTTCTTTTGAGTCTCGCGGGTCAAAAAACTGTGCGTGCCCCGAAGAGATGAATCTTTGCGAGTTCGGGTGCGTTTTCTCGACCGGGCTCTTATTTCGAGGGCGACAAGTTCCACAGGTGCCCCTCTGACGAATCGTAAATCGTTTTTTTTTCCCCTCACGCACATACATCCACAAATATATTTGTGTGTATAAATATATGGCACAGTAGGCGCTGAATTTTTCTCGTGTATCAGTGTCCAATGTGTTTTTCTTTCTTGAAATAATATCGCAACGGATGCGCTCGTCACAGAGAAACGCAGACGCGGAAAACACGGTGTATAATTTCCTTCGGGGAATTCGTACGGAAATAAATTTTATTTTAATTTATTGATAATTTTGTTTTAATTTATTGATAATTTTATTGATGAAAATCTACGCGATGGGAAATCGTTCAAAGAATAAAATAGGCTCTGAATCACCGAAATAAAATAAATTTTAGGATTGTTCTTGGAAAAACCAAATAAAAATGCACCTCACTGAAATCGGTAACAGTCGATATTTAAACAAAATATATGGTGATTAATATTTCCATAAATACTCCCGTAGTAAAAAACTCCATTCGTCGCCATTGAAAAATCCCCATTCATTCCCCATTGCCAAAATAACAGACGGAGATGAATGCCGAATTGCCTAAGGGGATTTTCGCCATTGAATTCCCCATTTGAAATCGAATGAGGATTTTCCAATGAGGATTGACTTCCCCATTTGAAACGGAATGGGGATTATCCTATGGGGATTCAATGAAGAAAATCCCCATAGGCAATTCGGCATTCATCTCCATTGGTTTTTGTAGGCAATGGGGAATGAATGGCGATAATCAATGAAGATTCTTTCATATAGTAAAAAACTCCATTCCTCACCATTGAAAAATCGCCATTCATTCCCCATTGCCAAAATAACCAATGGAGATGAATGCCGAATTGCCCAAGGACATTTTCGCCATTGAATTTCCCATTTGAAATCGAATAGGGATTTTCCAATGAGGATTGACTTCCCCATTTCAAACGGAATAGGGATTATCCCATGGGCATCAGTCGGCAAGAACTCCTTGCATGGATTGTTTGGACACCAACTTCTGCTAATATTCCGTGCTCACACTCGTCTAGATAAGCATACTCTTCGCACAATCCGTATGGGAGTTCAGCGGGTTGCCGTCCTGCGACATCTCGCGCCAAGTCTCGGAACTAACGCGACGCGGTTTCCGATGGACATCTTTGGGTAATGCTGATCATTCAGTTCATCCGCATTTACTTCCCAATGGACATCATTGGGTAAAGCTGATCATTTCGTTCATCAGCATTTGCCTTCTAATGGACACCATTGGACAATGCTGATGGCTCGGTCCATCAGCATTTGCTTTCCAATGGGCATCATTGAGTAATGGTGATCATTCGGTTCATCCGCATTTGCTGTCCAATGGACGTCATTGGGCAATGGTGACTTTTAAATGGATATCCATTCACTGATCAATGGTCGTTCCTATACGCCATTGAAAAATGCGGAAATCTCAATGGGTCCCCATTCATTGACCAAGGGAGTCGTATGAGGACCATTGGTTGCCATTGGCGATTCAATGGAGTTTTTTACTACGGGCTTGTTGAAACGATTTTCAATAAATATACCACTGATTGGAGTGGTGTGAAGCGCCTGCTTAAGGGGTTGCATGGGTTTCGGTTTAACCCTTGCTTGACACTCTGGGGTACAAAATACCCCAGGCCTAAATTTCCTTAATTTTGAGTACCTATATTTAAAAAAATGGACCTATAGCGACATCTGTCATTAGTTCGAGGATGCCACTACTCTTTCAAGCTTATAGCATCACTCTGAGACAATAAGTTTTTATATACACTAGTGGAAAAAATTAAGGGATCAAAAAATGTTCCCAAATTTTTAGTGGTTTTTAACAACGTTGTATCTCAGTGAAAAATGGTAGTATCGAGATCTAAAAAAAAGCATTTTGAAGCTTCAAGTTTCTAGTTTTCAGATCTTTTAGTAAAAAAAATTGCGAAGCTACACATTTCCCGCAATTCTGAGAAATACCAAGGAAAAAAAATGTGGTAAATTTGCATCACTTTTTTTTTGCTGTAATTTTTGGGAAAAAATTCTTCCAGATAAACCATTACACGGATCGGATAGCTTGTTTATTTAGCTTCAATTTGCTTTTTTCGAGACCTCGCTGCGGCCATTTTTCGCTGAGATATCGGGCTTTTACGAGAAAACATACTTTTCTGTTTGACCATTGATATCTCAGCAACCAATGATCGCACGGAAATCAAAAGGGTCGTTTCACAAACTTGAATGAATGCTCTACAAGGATTGATGATAGTTTTTTGAAAAAAAAAATTTTCCATCCTTGCCATGAATTTGAAAAAACAGGAGAAAAAAGGCTATTTATGGTTTTTTAGAAAATCAACGGCCAAATTAAAAATATTGACAAAACAACTAATGTTGAGCGTGACTTTTACAGCTCAATATACCTACAAAATCCCTGTAAAGTTTCAATTTGATCTATCGAACGGTATTTCTTGGTATTTATCTTGGTACTGGTCTTGGTATTTCTCAGAATTGCGAGAAACCTGTGTCTTCGAATTTTTTTTTTGCTAATAGATCTAAAACCTAGAAACTTCAAGCTTCAAAATGCTTTTTTTTAGACCTCGATACGACCACTTTTCACTGAGCTACAGCATTGTTAAAAACCACTATCGGAAAATAAAAAAAGTTATATTTTCGTAAAAGTTATCATTTTTTCAGTTTTTTAGGTATGTAATTTTTGTTTCATATTTAACTTTAATATTTTACTATAAATCCTGTATAGATTTGGAAAGTAACCTCTTAAGAAGTTCTAAAAAAATTTGCAAGTTAAAATTGTAAATGGTATACTTTTTATAAGAATTTTTGTCGCTGGGGTACACACGACCCCAGTGTGTCAAGTACGTTATTCTGCAGAAGTGTGTCAAGTAAGGGTTAGGTGTTTAAAAAAAGCATTTCCTCAATTTTTTTTTTACACATATAATGAATAAATTATTTTATTTAAAATTTTGAGCTTATAAAAGAGCAAGATTCATTAACAATTTTATAAAATTTTCATTCATAAATTTCCTGGTTTTTGGGGATCCTGGACCTGGTTTTTGGAGACCCCCAACAAATATTTCGCCTCGTTGTGATCAGGATAACGCATGTTAGCTTTATCTGAAATTAAAAAAGCAAATTTTATCTGTTAGTAAATAAATATAGCTCATGATTGACCGAAGGATATTGAAAAGAAATGGAATGTTGTCTCTTAAACCGAAAAAAAACAGTTTTTAATTTTTTCCATAATGTTGCACCAACTCAAAAAAATTTAAAAAATCCTGAATATAGTGGAGTATAAAAGACGTTTGCTGTTAAAATTTGGTGATTGCATGTTTTAAAAAACGTAGTTAAAAAAATTATTTTAGTTTTATTTATTTTTTTAAAAATTGGTTGTAATTTTGGGAATCATGTAAAAAATATTTTTGTATGTCTCTTACTCTCAAGTAGTTGGAAAAAAATCGTCATTCGTTAATTTTCATTTTTATTATTTAAAAAAAAATAAAAACGAAAAAAGCGTTTTTTGTGAATATCTCGAAAACTGCTGAAAATTGAAGCCTGAAATTTCGGGTGAATTAGTTTTATTGGGTACCAAAATGATTTCCAAAGTGTCGATAGAAAACGCCGTGGGGGCAGATTCAGCATGCTTATCGGGCTATGCCCTTTGAATTTTTTGTAGCATTGTACACAAAACAGTACAATTTTTGGTACAATTTAATTGGTACAATAAGAATCTGAAAAAATTCAACAACATTTTGCACGCTATAAACAATTATCAATGACATTGCCCAAAAGTTATTAATAAATTGTTCAAACGATTTGTTAATGACTTCCCGTAGTAAAAAACTCCATTGAATCGCCAATGGCAACCAATGGTCCTCAAACGACTCCATTGGACAATGAATGGGGACCCATTGAGATTTCCGCATTTGTCAATTGCGTATAGGAACGACCATTGATCAGTGAATGGATATCCATTGAAAAGTCACCATTGCCCAATGACGTCCATTGGACAGCAAATGCGGATGAACCGAATGATCACCATTACTCAATGATGCCCATTGGAAAGCAAATGCTGATGGACCGAGCCATCAGCATTGCCCAATGGTGTCCATTGGAAGGCAATAAATGCTGATGAACGAAATGATCAGCTTTACCCAATGATGTCCATTGGGAAGTAAATGCGGATGAACTGAATGATCAGCATTACCCAAAGATGTCCATTGGAAACCGCGTCGCGTTAGTTCCGAGACTTGGCGCGAGATGTCGCAGGACGGCAACCCGCTGAACTCCCATACGGATTATGCGAAGAGTATGCTTATCTAGACGATTGTGAGCACGGAATATTAGCAGAAGTCGGTGTCCAAAAGATCCATGCAAGGAGTTCTTGCCGACTGATGCCCATGGGATAATCCCTATTCCGTTTGAAATGGGGAAGTCAATCCTCATTGGAAAATCCCTATTCGATTTCAAATGGAGAATTCAATGGCGAAAATGTCCTTGGGCAATTCGGCATTCATCTCCATTGGTTATTTTGGCAATGGGGAATGAATGGGGATTTTTCAATGGCGACGAATGGAGTTTTTTACTACGGGTTTTAGGCAATATTATTATTGATGAACAATAATCAATAATTATTATCGATAATTATTGTTTATAGTATGCAAATGTTACTTTGGGAGAAAAAATCGTACGAAAAATTAAAAAAAAAAAACTAAAATGGAGCGTCTGCGAACTCTTTCAAATGTACCTCAGATAGAAAAAAAAACGAACCTCAAGCTCTGCGCCCAATTTGCGATGGTCGAAAAAGAGCAAAAAAACTATCACGTACAAAAGTGCATTCCGGGTCGAAAAAAAATCACAACAAATATTTTTAAAAAAAGCGAAACAAAGCTGAATTCCTTCTATGTGAAAAGCAGAAAGAAACATTTCCGACCATCATCGGTCCGACAAATCCATCAGGTATTATTTGGCTCTTTCCGAGTCAAATACATTTCCGATCCTACAAACAAGGTACTTCTGCTGGGTCAGTGTGTTACGGGACTTAAAATTTTTCATTCAATACACATTTGAGCAGAGGAGAGAAAGAGGGAAGCACGGCTCCTCGGCTGGAAACGAGGGACGAGAAAGGATAGCTCAAAATCCCTTTCATGCTATAAAATCGACAGAATCCTGAGCCTTTACTTCTTCTCCCATTCAGGAAAATGTGCGCCCTCTCTTCATCGGAAATACTTTCGCCTCTACATCTCGTTGGGTCGATGATGAACGGAAAAACGAAAAAAAAAGTCTCTCGAAGAATGGAATATCTTCGGAGGCCATATAACGACTATCATAGCTTATGGGAGTAGAATACTAAAAAAAAATGTATATATGACTCGTCGTTGACGATGAAACCACCGCAATGAGAAATCGGTGGAATCGGTTGTCACGACGATTTATAGTCACGCTGTAACGACATATAATACACTCATAAGTAACATAAAAAAAAAACATAAACCCCTTTCCCAGTCATATACTCTTTCCAACTGCTCAATGGAAATTTTTCAGTGACGACACGAAAACTATTCTGTCTCACTGTACAATCTTGTTGGAAAAAAATAACACGTTTTCGTATCTGAGTAAAAATAATAATATACAAATGTACTGATCAGAGTTTCTCAGGAAGTTCTTGAGAATTTTCTTTGGTTTTTGCTTCCTCATAAAGGAAGCTTTGTTTTCGCGAAAAAGAATTTTTACGCAATTTTCATGTCAGTATGTTCAAAATGGCCCAAAACGTCGAGAAATCACATTTAGAAAAAATGTCTGGACGTGTGTGTGTGAGTGTGTGTGTGTGTGTGTGTGTGTGTGTGTGTGTGTGTGTGTGTGTGTGTGTGTGTGTGTGTGTGTGTGTGTGTGTGTGTGTGTGTGTGTGTGTGTGTGTGTGTGTGTGTGTGTGTGTGTGTGTGTGTGTGTGTGTGTGTGTGCGCGTGCGTGCGTGCGTGCGTGCGCGCGCGCGCGCGCTTTGTGCTTTCCTTAAAATCTGCTCAAGAGGTTCGGTTTGAAATTTTTTTTTAATTTTTCGAAAAAAATTTGTAAGTTCTCTAACTTTTGTAATTTTGCATTTATCGAGCTGATTTTTTTTTGTGACGATACACTCAATGCGAAAACAAAGCTTCCTTTATGAGGAAGCAAAAATGAAAAATCACTTAGAATAAGGTGTGATTTCAATAACATTAAGGGGAGGTTACCGTTCATGACGACGAACAATTGGATTTGTTTTTCCTTGTACATAATTTCCATTCTTGAAGTGTTTAGAACACGTGGGTAAAAAAATATTTTCATATATAAAGTAAATTGTCAAAGATTTTTTATAAGAAACGCCATGCATGGCTTTATTTGGCGGGAGCTGGAGCCGCCATTTTGGATTTTTTTAAGTAAATAAAATTAGAATTAACTCTCCATCGATAGAAGAATAAAACACGTTAAACCCCATTTCGAAAAGTATTTATTTTATACTAAAAAAATCCCAAAGTTGTGCATTTTCATGTCTTCACTGTAACCTCCCCTTAAGACAGTCGAGTCAGCGTCAAAGGGCGATTTTTAATTATGATTTATAATTTTTGTAGAATGCCTAAAAAAATGATGTATCCACCATTAGAGGTACCAAATGAACATTGTTTTGGGACTAGTTAGAACCCTTAAGGTGCATCGGTGTCCTGAAAAAACTAGTTTTTAGTTTTTACACTCTGCGCGTGATTCAGAAAGAACCACTGGACGGATTTTGTTCTACGTCTCATTTTTTTCGTAACGCTTTTTCCCACAGGATGAACGTGGTTTTGATTAAAGTCAAAATTGTGACCAAGACAATGCCCGGAAAGTCCAAAATAGGCTAACAATTTTCAAAACGGACTTGCGACTCTGAAATAAAGGGCTAGAAAAAAAATTTGCCGCGTTAATCTTATGGGAAAAAGTGTCACGAAGAGAATGAGACGTTGTAGAGTAAAATCCGTCGAGCGGTTCATTCTGAATCATGCGCAGAGTGGAAAAACTCAAAACTAGGTTTTTTAGGAAACCGGTAAACCTTAAAGGTTCTAACTAGTCCCAAAAAATTGTTCTTTTGGTACCTCAAATGGTGGACGATACATCATATCTGTAGGCATTCTACAAAAATTATCAATTATTATTAGAAATTGGGGTTTTGACGCTGACTCGACCACGTTGTATTAATATTTAATTATAGGTGTTTAATTACCAAAATCAATCTTTTTCGATCAAAGACGCTCGCGTGTGTTTGTGTGCAAGTGTGTGACATCAGTTGGTTGGGACTTAATGTGTTTCAGCACAGAAGCCGGTTCAATAACAATATAACGAGAAGAAACTCCCCGGAGCTCCTCGCGAACGTCTCGTTCGGTCCTGTCAACCTCCCGCGCGCCCTCACTCGGAGGCGTCCTCAAGCTCTCTCTCTCTCTCTCTCTCGCGCCTTTTATCCTCGCGCGAAAGAAATAATACCCGACGAGAATCGCAAGAGAGAGAGCGAGATGGAAAAGGATAAAAAGAGCAAGAGTGTATGTGTATGTGTATGTAAGAGAGAGAAACACCTCTCGCGGATGATTAATATCCACCCGACAGTTCGTGAAGCGGGCCGGCCAATAAACGGGATAAAAATACTCGTGAAAAATAGCGCGCTCATTAGGGGTACAGTCACATCTGTGACTGTGCTGACTGCTTGCCTGGTTGCTCGAGAGACTGAGCTACTGCCTGTTAGAGAGAGCGAAGCGAGAGACAGAGAAACCGTATTTGAGGGGGCTGAAAACGAAATATCAGTTTTATACATGTATATATATGTATATGGGCCATTCCATGTAAAATCGACCGATAGTTGGAATCGACGACTCTCGATTTCAATGAAATTTGCTCAAAAGTTTTCTTTTATCATAAAACAAAGTTCTACCAACGAAATAGAATCAAAAAAATTTTGCTTGAAATTTATGCGAAATTCATAGTTTCAAGTTTATTGAAACTCAATTCAATTTTTCAAGTTTATTTTTTAAATATCTCGAAAACTATTATAGTTACGTGAAAATCGTTCTGGGTTCGTCTTAAAGAGTATACTTGGGGCTAGGAAAAAAAAATATTCCGAATTTTTTTTTTTTAAATGATGAATTTGGAGAATTTTTAATTTTTTTCAAATCGTGAAAATTCACGAATAAATTGTTGGTTCAATTTTTTAAATACAATAACTTGTACTGATTTTTAATCACGTAATTTTCACTGCTCAAAATTACAAAAGTACATGATTGCTTAACTTTACTTAGCTTAGAGGTGAAACAAATATTTTTTTTTTACCAAAATTCAAAAATTTATATTTAAAAAAAAACACCTTTATGAAAATTTCAGGATCTTCATCAGTACAAGGTATTATATTTTAAAAAATTAAACCACAAATTTTATGTTGATCATGGATTTTCACGATTTTAAAAAAATTAAAATTCTTCAAATTTATCATTTTTCAAATTTTTTTTCGGAATATTTTTTTTTCTTAGCCCCAAGTATACTCTTCAGACGAACCGAGAACGATTTTTTCGTAACTATAATGTTTTTCGAGATATTTGAAAAATAAGCTCGAAAAATTGAAGAAATGGTGGAATTGTTAATTTTGCATAACTTTCGAAAAAAAATTTATTAATTTTTTTCGTTTGGTAGAACTTCATTTTATGACAAAAGAAAACTTCTGACGAAATTTCATCGAAATTAAATGTGGTCGATTCCAACTATTGGTCGATTTGACATGGAATGACCCATATATATTTTTACATGTGTATGCGTGTGCATGTACTGTATATTTATATAAGGGAGAAAGAAAGACAGAAATGGAAAAGCGACGAGAGGATATCGAAGAGAGTGGGTGAGAGGGTGGATAGGCAGATTTATGAAAGTAATCACAGATTATTTTAATATTCCGATGGGCGCGCCATCCATTCGTTCGTTGTCTTTTGTTCCCTATATACAACACGGATATAGGTATACTTACATGTATAAACGAAAGTTACGGAATGGCGCACGCAAATGGAGAAACTACAGTTAAACGGGAGCTAGTTTTTTTCATTATATATTGCAAACACAATCTCACTTTGTCTATATATTTCATTTCCAATATTTATCTCGCTCTTTTTCCTTCCATCGTTTCTGTACCGATGCGATAAAAATCGATTGCTGTCTGGGAATCGATTTTACATCGGCAACGCTGAATTCACGCTTTTTCACAGTCAGTGTCCTAATTATTATTTCTTGTTGTAAATAAATAAATCATAATAATCGATAATTCGCGATAATTAGCATTCACCTTACGAATTATTAGGAATTATCACGTGAGGGAACTGGACTTAGTTCATTCAACACAAGCTTAGTTACCACAACTAAGTCGTTTTAAACGACTCAATTGTGGTAACTAAAAAAAGGGTTAGTCGTTTAAAACGACTTAGACTACGACTACCACAACTGGCTTAGTTACCATGAGTCCATGACTAAGTCATTTAAAAAGACTTAGCTGTGGTAACTAAAAAATCGGGTTAGTTGTTTAAAACCACTTGGTTGTGGTAGTTAAAAAAATAAGGTTGGTTTACTTAGCACAACTGGCTTAGTTACCACAACTAAGTCGTTTAAAACGACTTAGTCAGCGTAACTAAAAAATAGGGTTGGTTTAGTTACCACAACTGGCTTAGTTACGACAACTAAGTTGTTTAAAACGACTTAGTTGTCGTAACTAAATAATATAGTTAGTCGTTTAAAACGACTTAGTTGTGGTAACTAAAAAATAAGGTTGGTTTAGTGACAAAAACTGGCTTAGTCACCACAACTAAGTTGATTACAACGACTTAGTCATCGTAACTAAAAAATTGGGTTGGTTTAGTTACCACAAGTGGCTTAGTTACCACAACTAAGTCGTTTTAAACGACTACAGAAACGACAAACGAAACTAAAAAATAGGGTTAGTCGTTTAAAACCACTTAGTTGTGGTAGTTAAAAAAATAAGGTTGGTTTAGTTACCACAACTAGCTCAGTTACCAGAAATAAGTCGTTTAAAACGACTTAGTTGTGGTAACTAAAAAATAAGGTTGGTTTAGTTACCAAAACTGGCTTAGCTACCACAACTAAGTCGATTACAACGACTTAGTCGTCGTACCTAAATAATGGGGTTAGTAGTCTAAAACCACTTAGTTGTGGTAGTTAAAAACATAAGGTTGGTTTAGTTAGCATAACTGGCTTAGTTACCACAACTAAGTCGTTTAAAACATAACTATCTCAGGCTTTTAAAAATCATTGTTATACTTATCGGTATCCGGAGAATGTTTTGCTTTTATTTTGCGATTAAATGGATTTGAATTATATTGCAGATCGTTGTTTATGTGCCTCTGAGTATATAAAAAACATAGGCAAGTCATTTCTGTGTCCTCGCAAAATAGGAGAGAAATTCTCGAACCGTGAGGATCACGATCAGGGTTCTCTTAAAGAATTTCGTGAATGGATTCGTAGTGGAATTTTATGAATGAACCAAGTTCTCGTACTATATTATATATATATATATATATATATACCTTATTCGCTACGGGCGGTGCAGCAATGCCGACAAAGGATGATATTTTTTTGGGGGGTGTGGTACACCTGTCCCAGTTTGCTACAATGATGCCCACACGTAAAACCACACGTTATATTACTACAAAACGATATAGCTTCTATTATACGTGACACACGTAGAAAATCGGTAGTCTCGCTCGATCTTTGACGAGATTAGTGAAAAGGCCAAAGTGCCCGATATATACAGAACCGGAAGTCGAAAATTCTCCTTCACTATAACATTGCTACACCCAGAAAAAGGATTTATTTGATTCACATAAATTTTTTCCATTAATTGAAATATATGGGCCTAATAAATAACTTATTAAGTCCATATCTGAATTTAAGCTAAATCAGTCATTTCAATAAAATTTCGAAAAAAAAATGCTGACTTTTTTTTATTGAATCAGGAATAATTGTATGCAACTTTTTACCCTCTTAGTGATTTCGCGAAAAAACAGTAGTTTTAGAGTTACGCTACAACTTATAAAAATGGTCGTTTTTTGCAAAAAATTGAATATTTTTGCGATAAAAAATTGTACAAAACTTTTTAAAAATCGAAATTGAGGCTTATAGACCCCGCCCTCCCCACAAGTTATTCATGCAAAAAACCCGTAGTAAAAAACTCCATTCGTCGCCATTGAAAAATCCCCATTCATTCCCCATTGCCAAAATAACCAACGGAGATGAATGCCGAATTGCCTAAGGGGATTTTCGCCACTGAATTCCCCATATGAAATCGAATGAGGATTTTCCAATGAGGATTGACTTCCCCATTTGAAACGGAATGAGAATTATCCTATGGGGATTCAATGAAAAAAATCCCCATAGGCAATTCGGCATTCATCTCCATTGGTTTTTGTAGGCAATGGGAAATGAATGGCGATAATCAATGGAGATTCTTTCATATAGTAAAAAACTCCATTCGTCACCATTGAAAAATCGCTATTCATTCCCCATTGCCAAAATAACCAATGGAGATGAATGCCGAATTGCCCAAGGACATTTTCGCCATTAAATTCCCCATTTGAAATCGAATAGGGATTTTCCAATGAGGATTGACTTCCCCATTTCAAACGGAATTATCCCATGGGCATCAGTCGGCAAGAACTCCTTGCATGGATTTTTTGGACACCGACTTCTGCTAATATTCCGTGCTCACACTCGTCTAGATAAGCATACTCTTCGCATAATCCGTATGGGAGTTTAGCGGGTTGCCGTCCTGCGACATCTCACGCCAAGTCTCGGAACTAACGCGACGCGGTTTCCAATGGACATCTTTGGGTAATGCTGATCATTCAGTTCATCCGCGTTTACTTCCCAATGGACATAATTGGGTAAAGCTGATCATTTCGTTCATCAGCATTTGCCTTCCAATGGACACCATTGGGCAATGCTGATGGCTCGGTCCATCAGCATTTGCTTTCCAATGGGCATCATTAAGTAATGGTGATCATTCGGTTCATCCGCATTTGCTGTCCAATGAACGTCATTGGGCAATGGTGACTTGTCGATGGATATCCATTCACTGATCAATGCTCGTTCCTATACGCCATTGAAAAATGCGGAAATCTCAATGGGTCCCCATTCATCGTCCAATGGAGTCGTATGAGGACCATTGGTTGCCATTGGCGATTCAATGGAGTTTTTTACTACGGGAATAGTAAAAAAAAAACTCATGTGTCGTGCGTCAGAATTTCAAGGCCAAAAAAAATCCAAAAAACGACCATGTTTCAAAGAACGTACCGGGTTAAAAAAAAATTGAAATTTTTTTTTTTTAAAGCGAAACGAAGCTGAATATGTCCCATTTGAAACGCCGCTAGTCAAATTGAAATATCTTCATTTTCAAAAGAGCAGTGAAACCTTTTGTGCGGCGAGGAATCGGGGCGAGTGTTTCCAAACTTTTGGACAGGAGTGTATAATCTCAATATTAAAAAACATTTTGAATATACTGGGATAAAAAATTTGGTAAACACACTTACTTGTTTCCTACGTATAATATGTTGCAACAAAAAATTAACTCCGGTCGCTCCACTTCGTGTTATTACAAAAAAGGCGCGTATGTAAAACGGAAGGAAAAAGCAATAACCCGCGGAAAGCGCGGATCTTGAAAACGTCGAGCAAGTTTCAAGGAAAGGTATAACAGCAGAGACATATCGAAATCACGATGAAAACCCTGAATATAAAAAAAAGTGGCGGATAAAGACAGAGGGATGACAAATCAGAGATGAGGTAAAAAGAAAGAGGGAAAAAAGGGAGAAGGAAAAAAAAACAAAAGGAGAGCGAGAGAGAGAGAGAGACTTATAAAAGTATAGCAAGGAATAAAAATGCGCGTAGCTTCGTCATAATGTTATATATTCAAGGAAAATTCTCCCCTTCGACCATAGGATATGTCTTTTCGGTCTCTTTTCTATCTCTCCATTGGTGGAAAAGTATAAGGTTTGCTGAAGCTTTTCTCTCTCTGTCGTCGCCGTCGTCGTCGTCGTCGTTGTCCTCGTTGTCGTAGTCGGGGATTTCGAGAGAGCTTTTAACCCTCCTCCGATGAGAATTCTCCACCCCTAGCTTCGTGCACGCTCGCTCCAAGACAAATCGTGGCAATCACACGAGATTCTGAATAACAAAAGTATCCCACTAGCGGCGGGATATAGTACTTATATCTATATATGTATATATATGGGGCATTCCAGGTCAAATCACGCGGTCCTCCCGTAGTAAAAAACTCCATTCGTCGCCATTGAAAAATCCCCATTCATTCCCCATTGCCAAAATAACCAACGGAGATGAATGCCGAATTGCCTAAGGGGATTTTCGCCATTGAATTCCCCATTTCAAATCGAATGAGGATTTTCCAATGAGAATTGACTTCCCCATTTGGAACGGAATGGGGATTATCCTATGGGGATTCAATGAAGAAAATCCCCATAGGCAATTCGGCATTCATCTCCATTGGTTTTTGTAGGCAATGGGGAATGAATGACGATAATCAATGGAGATTCTTTCATATAGTAAAAAACTCCATTCGTCACCATTGAAAAATTGCCATTCATTCCCCATTGCCAAAATAACCAATGGAGATGAATGCCGAACTGCCCAAGGACATTTTCGCCATTGGATTCCCCATTTGAAATCGAATAGAGATTTTCCAATGAGGATTGACTTCCCCATTTCAAACGGTATAGGGATTATCCCATGGGCATCAGTCGGCAAGAACTCCTTGCATGGATTTTCTGGACACCGACTTCTGCTAATATTCCGTGCTCACACTCGTCTAGATAAGCATACTCTTCGCATAATCCGTATGGGAGTTCAACGGGTTGCCGTCCTGCGACATCTCGCGCCAAGTCTCGGAACTAACGCGACGCGGTTTCCAATGGACATTCTTGGGTAATGCTGATCATTCAGTGCATCTGCATTTACTTCCCAATGGACATCATTGGGTAAAGCTGATCATTTCGTTCATCAGCATTTGCCTTCCAACGAACGCCATTGGGCAGTGCTGAAGGCTCGGTCCATCAGCATTTGCTTTCCAATGGGCATCATTGAGTAATGGTGATCATTCGGTTCATGCGCATTTGCTTTTCAATGGACGTCATTGGGCAATGGTGACTTTTCAATGGATATCCATTCACTGATCAATGGTCGTCCCTATACGCCATTGACAAATGCGGAAATCTCAATGGGTCCCCATTCATTGTCCAATGGAGTCGTATGAGGACCATTGGTTGCCATTGGCGATTCAATGGAGTTTTTTACTACGGGCTCGGCCTGACCCCCTCGGATCAAATTGACGATTTTTTTTTTGCATATTTTGGGCCAAAAAAAGACGTTATTTTTTCCAGATTTTTATCACTTGTTGCATACCCCATTAAATAATTTTTTTCCCATAACTGTTGAGTATGAATTTGGAACTGTTTTTAAATTTTTAAATTTTTTCAATAAATTCCATAACTAAAAACTAGTATAGTAGTTTGATTGTGGGCCGAAATTTTTTTTTTTCATTAAAGAAAAAATATTTCGTTACAAATTTTGTGAATTAAATATTTCAATGATCGTTCCCTGTACGATAAAAAAATGAAAAATAAATAATGTCTTGATGAACATATTTTTTTTCCTACATCTTGATAATACTTCGATAATCGATTTCCTATATTTTGATAATAGTTAGCTAAAGTTTTTATATTGTTGTGGTGCTCTATCCGAAAAGTAATAAATTTGTCCAACGCCATAATTAATCGATTTTCTGAAATCTGTTATTAAAGTATAGGACAACATTTTTTTTTATCAAGATACGATTTTTTTTTTTTTTTCCTATAGGGAACCATTATTAAAATATTTAATTTTGAAAATTTGGAAACGAATTTTTTTTCTTTAATAAAAAAAAATTATTCTCAGTTCACTGTAAAACTATGATGAAAATAATTTTTTTTTTAGTTATAGATTTTATGTAAAAAAATTTCAGAATTTTAAACTTGGTCCAAATTCATTTTTACTCTAAAGTTATGGAAAAAAAAAATTATTTTATGAGGTAAGACAAGACCAAAAAATGCACAAAAAAAATTTGTCAACTGAATCCGAGGTCAGGCCGATGACCACGTGAGTTGACCTGGAATGCCCCATATATATATAAAAAGCTCCTCTGTACTCTGCCATACCCGCGAAAAAGCCCGACAGAAAGAGAGAGAACGAGAGAAAGAGAAAAAGCTGAGAGTCTCACCGTGCTTTTAGGTTCGGAGCTTTTGCGGGAAGGGATAAGACATGTTTACAGGGAGA
The DNA here is from genome assembly GCA_946863875.1 of Alloplasta piceator. Classification (NCBI taxonomy): domain Eukaryota; kingdom Metazoa; phylum Arthropoda; class Insecta; order Hymenoptera; family Ichneumonidae; genus Alloplasta; species Alloplasta piceator. The sequence continues at coordinate 20,211,920 of OX333079.1, forward strand.
AAACTGATACTGTTAGCGAGGATCTGCGCCACCTGGGGTCTCTCTCACTCTCTCGCCACGCGCGACCAACCAACATCATCCCCTAACCCAAAGAATATATATAGATATACATTTGTCCATTGAAATCGTACGGTCATTGATAACCGTCGCTTGCAAAGCCTGAATGCCTAACATTTTTCTTATCGTACATTTTCATCGTGTCATGCATAATACGAGAACCGCGGAATCCTCTCGGAATCCCGAAAATTTGCATTCGATTTTTTCTTTCTTTCAAATCCAAGTGACCGTATGATATTTGGCAATTGTTTTTGCTACAAAAAGATTTTGCATTTTCCTTATTTTGTTCGAAAACTAAAAAAAAGACTCAATTTTTTACTCAATTTACCTCGACAGCAACGTTACTTATTTTTATCAGAAATTAGATTCAATTGATTAAATAATCCATTGAATTTCTGGTATAAAAAACAACCGCAATTTTATCGAATTTCTAGTAAAAACAACGACTAGAATTTTATAATTTGAAGAAAATTAATTAACATTTTTAAATGTTAAATTAAAAATGTTAAATTAGCAATGTTTATTAAATTTTTACATTAGATACAAAAACGTTAACTTTTTTTTTTGAAATAAATGGTTAACGTTATTATATCTAATTTTTATTACTCATTTAGCATTTTTAAATGTTACATTTTTTAATTAAATACAATAAAGTTTACTTTTTTTGAAAATAAATATTGCTAATTAAACATTTAAAAATGTTAAATTAGCAATATTTATTTCGAAAAAAAGGTTAACGTTATTATATCTAATTTTTATTGCTAATTTAGCATTTTTAAATATTAAATTAGCAGCATTCATTAAATTTTTCAATTAGATACAAAAAAGTTAACGTTATTGTATCTAATTAAAAAATGCAAAATTATCAATATTTTTTTCGAAGTAACATTAATTAATTAAACATTTAAAAATGGCTAATTCAACATTTTTAAATTATATCGCTTGCATATAGTTATGAATTTCAGGAAAACTTATGATTTTTTTTAAATTACAAAATTCCAGTTGTTTTTTTGTTTGGTATTGTTATCATTGTAATCCTCGAGAGTGAGGAGGGATAGAGAAAATGTAAAGAGAAGAATTGCGATCATTTATTGTCGCCCAATTCGTTCTCGTTAGAGTTACATCTGGTGCGATTTGTTTATCCTAATCCTCTTTGCATATGTATATATATATATATATATATATATATATATATATATATATATATATATTAGACTGATTCGAAAAAAGGGACTATTTTTTGTTTTTCGAAGAAACGCATTAAATACTTTCGGGAAGGTGAAAAAAGATGCCTGTTAAAATTAGAGCTTTTAATAAAAAGATTTAGAGGTCCCTCTTCGCATATTTTTATTTCCCATTTAAATAACACGAGAAAGAAAAATTTCAAAGTTTGACATTTTATATCTCAGCTTCAAGTCAATGCACCAAAATGAACGACCTATATTCTTGTAGGGAATTGAACGCTCTACAAAAAAGCTATCTTATGATTTTTCGATTAACTCACTCCTTCAAAAGTTATTCACGTTCTAATATATATGTATATTAGACTGTGAATATGGTCGAACTTATGTTGGTAATTTCTTTAAAAAATAAGAAATTTATGTTAATGCAATTTAAACTTTTGTTTCAGGATAGATTTTACGATATTTAGTAATAAGTTTCAACATTTTGCCGGAAATTAAAACAAAAAGTGAAATTTACTCTATATTTAAATTTAACCTTGAATAACTTTTGAAGGAGTGAGTTTATCGAAAAATCATAAGAGATCTTTTTTGTAGAGCGTTCAATTCTATATAAGAATATGTATCGTTCATTTTGGTGCATTGACGTGGAGCCGAGATATAAAATGTCAAAGATTGAAAATTTTTTTTCCCGTGTTATTTAAATGGGAAATAAAAATATGCGATGAGGGACCTCTAAATATTTTTATTAAGAGCTCGAATTTTAACAGGCATCTTTTTTCACCTTCCCGAAAGTATTTAATGCGTTTCGTCGAAAAACAAAAAATAGTCGCTTTTCTTGAATCAGTCTAATATATATACATATATATGTATATTTGCACATATAGATATTCGCCCGCGTATCTCATTGTATTTTATCAGAATTCATCAACCCACGAGATTATACAACCCCCTTATTCCTTTTTTTTCTTCTCCTCGCTTGTTACCATCGACACCTTTTATTACGAATAGCTTCGCTCCAAAACTATATCGACAATTTTTTAGCTTTTTTCGCCCCGTGGTCTTTACGATCGACCCTGATGAAATGAACAGCGATCGTAACGCGTTTATCGTGCGAAGAGAGTTACGAGAGACGAGGTGAGAGAGACGCGAGGCTTATCAAAATGAGAGGGGTAGAAAAGGGCTCAAGCCACAAAAGGACCGGCGAATTGTGCGGTACATTTATCGACTATGAGTGCAGAGATCTATAAAACTTGCACGATATCGAACCTTCCCGTTGTAAAAAACTCCATTCGTCGCCATTGAAAAATCCCCATTCATTCCCCATTGCCAAAATAACCAACGGAGATGAATGCCGAATTGCCTAAGGGGATTTTCGCCATTGAATTCCCCATTTGAAATCGAATGAGGATTTTACAATGAGGATTGACTTCCCCATTTGAAACGGAATGGGGATTATCCTATGGGGATTCAATGAAGAAAATGCCCATAGGCAATTCAGCATTCATCTCCATTGGTTTTTGTAGGCAATGGGGAATGAATGGCGATAATCAGTAGAGATTCTTTCATATAGTAAAAAACTCCATTCGTCACCATTGAAAAATCGCCATTCATTCCCCATTGCCAAAATAAGCAATGGAGATGAATGCCAAATTGCCCAAGGACATTTTCGCCATTGAATTCCCCATTTGAAATCGAATAGGGATTTTCCTATGAGGATTGACTTCCCCATTTCAAACGGAATAGGGATTGTCCCATGGGCATCAGTCGGCAAGAACTCCTTGCATGGATTTTTTGGACACCGACTTCTGCTAATATTCCGTGCTCACACTCGTCTAGATAAGCATACTCTTCGCATAATCCGTATGGGAGTTTAGCGGGTTGTTGTCCTGCGACATCTCGCGCCAAGTCTCGGAACTAACGCGACGCGGTTTCCAATGGACATCTTTGGGTAATGCTGATCATTCAGTTCATCCACATTTACTTCCCAATGGACATCATTGGGTAAAGCTGATCATTTCGTTCATCAGCATTTGCCTTCCAATGGACACCATTGGGCAATGCTGATCGCTCGGTCCATCAGCATTTGCTTTCAAATGGGCATCATTGAGTAATGGTGATCATTCGGTTCATCCGCATTTGCTGTCCAATGGAAGTCATTGGGTAATGGTGACTTTTCAATGGATATCCATTTACTGATCAATGGTCGTCCCTATACGCCATTGAAAAATGCGGAAATCTCAATGGGTCCCCATTCATTGTCCAATGGAGTCGTATGAGGACCATTGGTTGCCATTGGCGATTCAATGGAGTTTTTTACCACGGGTTCGTATATAGAAAGCCCTTCTTTGGCTTTCTGGGAGGAATTACACTTTTGATAAAGGCCTCCGGACTCATCTATGCAGCATATTCCATGTGAAATTTAAGGGGTTGCCCCTTAGCAGGGGTTGCAGTATTCCATGTGAAATTTAAGGGGTTGCCCCTTGAATTTCACATCGAATGCTGCATAGATGCTGCAAGGGGTTCCCCCTTAAATTTCACTTCCACCTTTTCTTAAAGTACCATTCCTAAGCTTTAATTTCCTGTTTGAAATTTAAAAAAATATTGATTACATCCAAAATTATGATTTTTCAAACATAATTCCTCATGTTCTCTTTTGTTTATATGATTATATTGTTTAAACAAATGATCAACGAGGCACGAGTGACCCCCCGTTACCGTTTAACGGTGCCGAAAAACACGTTACCATTTAAGGGTTAAACATAGCCATTTAAAAAAAAAAAATTTCACAACATGGCGCTGATTTGAAATTTTTTTCTTGTTGGACCGTTTTTTTTTTAATTTTCAAAAGGTCGTAAAAAATATTAATTTTATATTACCTGCGCCCTTCTTTTAGGTATATTGCAGTCAATTTTTGAGATTTTGAGTTAAAAATTAGTGTTAATATTTTTGAATATATATACTTTGAGAAAATGAAGACAAAAATCGATTTTTTTGACCCGTCACAGTGGCGTTCCCCCTTAATGATTTTATTGTCGGACAACATGTTCGGGTTGTACTGAAAGAATTGCTCGGTCAAGTATAATGGATTTAATCAAGGAATATCGAATTTCGTTTTAAGTCCATCGATTTTCAAGATTCCAAAAAATTTTGAGGAATCGAATACTTGGACAAAAATGGCCACAGTCGGAAAACGTTTCGTTTCACGTAGACGCGCCTTTATACGCATTTATATATAAAAAAAAATCAAATATATACACTGTATCATAATAGAATAAGAGGGGGCAGCACCCACCGCTAAAGTTAGTTCGTGTAATAACCGTGGAGACCGTCGAGTAATAATGTAATATATGTGGTGATCGATGGGGAGTGATTGAGTCGTAATATCGGAGCTGCCTGGCTTCGCTTCCTCTCTTTTTCTCTCTTTCCCTCTCTCTTTCTCTCTCCCTCTCTCTCTCTCCCTCTCTCTCTCTCCCTCTCTCTCTCTCTCTCTCTCTCTCTCTCTCTCGCTCTCTAACACATACACACACACATAGGCCAAAGATCAAGCAGCTACGATATCGCGAGAGCAAGAGAGAGAGAGAGAGAGAGAGAGAGAGAGAGAGAGAGAGAGAGAGAGAGAGGAGAGTGTTTCTTGCCATCTGGCGCGGGTACGCGTTCTTCAGTTATTGCACGTCGGTAAACATATAGCTATCAATTCATTATACAAAGGCAAACTAATATAATAAGCTCCTTATGTTGCCCAAAAGTTCTTTTTTCCCCTGTTTCCTTCCTCCCGCGGTTTCGAACCTTTATTTATCTTTTACACTCGATACACACCCGATGACGATGGAAAATAATCTAAACTTTTTGATAGGGTGTCAATTTTTATCTCTCAACCCTTATAGTTGACACACTGGGGTACAAAACACCCCAAGACTAAATTTCCTTAATTTTAAATGGGGCCTAAACCGACATCCGTCATTGATTCGAGGATGCCACTACTCCTTCAAGCTTATAGCATCACTCTAAGACAATAAGTTTTTATGTAGTAGCCATTGCTACAGGGCGTCAAGTAAGGTCGAATGCGAAAATATATTGTGCAAATTTGGTTCCTGTTATATTATTATACAACTACTATTTTTTTTCTTGTAGTGCTATATATCAAGCAAACTCAGTTAAATTTTTAGCCATTTTTGTCGCAAAATAAAAAAGTTATAATTTTTTTTGTAAAAGTTGTCATTTTTTCAATATTTAAATGTTTTTATCATATTTAGCTTTGATATTTTACCATAAATCCTGTATAACTTTAGGAAGTAACCTCTTAGGAAGTTCTAAAAAAATTGCAAGTCAAGGCAGCAAATGGTATAGTTTTTATAAGAATTTTTGTCGCTGGGGTACAAACGACCCCAGTGTGTCAAGTAAGGATTAAATGCTGAGAAATGGATTATTTTTGTGACACCATTTCAATGCTTAGGATTTTTTGTGGAATTACCGAATTTCATTAAATTTCATCGCGAACTCATCATTTTTAAGGTGAAGACAAAACGTTTTCCATTAATACTCCGTGGTCGACGGGGGGTAAAAATGACCCCAGTGCAATTTTGAAACAAAATGTCAATCTGTTCTCGGCGGTCAAGAGCATTGGCCTGGCATCTAAGGATGCTTTGGAGTTCTTTTAGTGAACACATGAAATAATCGCGCCAACAGCTTCATTGTGGCATTCGAAAAGAAAGAATCGCGCGTATTCAGTTGTTCGTGATTTTTTCACATCTTAAAAAAAAAATAAAAAAAAATTCGTGGTACATTGCATATTGAGGACGATTGAAAGTATCACCCTGAATTTTTTGAAGTCATTTTGGATGACACTCTGGACATGGCAAGTGCTCAAAGATGACTGGGGTCACAAATGACCCATATGTGAAAATCATATTTTTACAAAGGATGCACAATGGTGAAATGATATCACGAATTTTCGTTGGACTCCGATCGTTTTGTGATGAACATTTTATATTTTGAGGACATTATTTTGATGAACCCAAACCAATTACTCAAACTTTTCAAAACGTTTTTAGCAAATTTCATCAATAATTTTGGCGAATTTAATGTACGGGCAAAATGATACAGAAAGGTCCCTTCGCAGGCTTTCCAACGTGCATGATCGAATATACATGTGTAATACAATCGTAGCTAAGCCGTTTAGGACTATTTCCAAATAATGCTTCACGCACACGCGTGAATGCGTGTATGCACAATTGCACAGATCCCCTCTTGACGTGTCATATTTACTCGGATTCGGCTCGTCTCTTTCCGTGAGCCAATACCCATGAAGTCAATACCGGAGCAAACATTGCACTATATATATGTATACCCAAAAATATATATACCGAGAGCGTCAATTTTAGGGTGCGTCTGACTTCTTGTTCTCGAACACTGCACACGAACACTCACGTCCTGTGCAACCATATAATACAAATACCAATATTATAATATGGGGAAAAAAGGGACATTGCTACTAGCTGATGGAGAGTCAACGGTGTGTTGCTTTAACGCACCCAAAAGATAAAGTGAGTGTGAGAGAGGGGGGGGGGGAAGCGTCATGTTTAGGAAGGACCTAATACGTGACAATCACAATGGTCAGGACTGTATACAGCTGCCAGGGATGCTCGATCCTCTTTGCGACACTCTTCCTTGCTGTTGTTGCATTGCCTAAGTGGAGAAAAGGATCATAAAAAAAAAAAGTCCCGGGGTATAATACTGAATCGTTAAGGTATCACTCTGGTTTATAATTGTCAAAAAATCGATTTTTTTTTCTTACATTTTTTGAAAGTAAGGTAAATGCCCCAATTATTGAACAGCTAAGGATCTGGGGATTGAATTCGGTGAGCAAAAAATATAAAATCAAGAAAAAAACCATCGCTTTCATGTTCAAACGATACTTTGATATTTTTACTTTCGAAAAATCACTCTTTAAATTATTTTTAAATGGTTTCTAATGAATAAAAAGAATAACAATGCGAAGCATGCAAATGTCTCAATTATTGAACACTGGAAGTGCCTATGTCCCTAATATTGAACAGGCATGTCCCAGTTATTCAACACTCTTGAGAATTATTTTTCCGTTCTGAACATATTATTTTGGGTACAATATTAAGAAATAAAAGCAAAATCAAACACTCAAATAATCTTTTATTAATCATGTAAGAATACAAAAATATATATTTAGTCTCTTTTGACCGGTTTTTGGTTCATTCGCATTTGGTTTATTTTTGCTTTTCAACTCGAACTTTATTTTATTTTTATTTTCAGCTTCCTCGTTTTTATGTTCTGTTTCTGTTTGATTCAGTCGCAGCTTTCTTGTTTTTCGACTGAAATATCGGAGAGCAAAAAATATTGAACATTAAATTCGTATTTTTAGGTTACATTTAGGTTATATTCTCTTTTTACTTTTCTTTTTATGTTTATTGCACGAAAATACAAATATAAAATATATTTGACGATCTTAGAGTTATTATTAAAAGAACAAAGGTAAGTTTATTCAGGAACTTACAGTTTTTGTTCGAATAAATCCGATTCACACGATCTGTCACGCGTTAACTGTGTCGATGTTTTGATGGGTTTAATGACGCCACCTTGGAGAATTCGAGCGTTCAATAATTGGGACACACTGCATTTGCTATGTCCCAATGATCGAACACCGTATTTTTTAACAAATGATTAATTAAAATTTTTTCAAACAATTCTTTAAAAAAATAAGGCCCGAATTTTATGATCTTAAGATAAACTTAAGATTAAACTTTCCATTGAACTCAAGTTGGAACTTAAGATCGAACTTAAGTTCCAATTTAAGATGAATCTTAAGTTTGAACTTAAGAGTCATTATAAGTTCATACTTAAGGTCAAACTTTAGTGCGAACTTCAAATCGATCCAAGTGCAAACTTAAATTTGGTTTGAAGTTTGAACTTAAGATCCATCTTGAGCTTAAACTTAAGTTCGATCGAACTTAATTATTTTGACAACTAATGTCGAAAAACACGATTTAGGGAGACGATGAAAGAAGTTTTATCGAACTTAAGTTCAAGCTCAAGATGGATCTTAAGATCAAACTTCAAACCAAGTTTAAGTTTGAACTTAAGATCGATTTGAAGTTCGCACTAAAGTTTGAACTTGAGTATATGAACTTATAATGGCACTTAAGTCCAAACTTAAGATTCATCTCCAATTGGAACTTAAGTTCGATCTTAAGTTCCAACTCAAGTTCAATGGAAAGTTTTGTCTTAAGTTTGATCTCCCGTAGTAAAAAACTCCATTGAATCGCCAATGGCAACCAATGGTCCTCATACGACTCCATTGGACAATGAATGGGGACCCATTGAGATTTCCGCATTTGTCAATGGCGTATAGGGACGACCATTGATCAGTGAATGGATATCCATTGAAAAGTCACCATTGCCCAATGACGTCCATTGGACAGCAAATGCGGATGAACCGAATGATCACCATTACTCAATGATGCCCATTGGAAAGCAAATGCTAATGGACCGAGCCATCAGCATTGCCCAATGGCGTCCGTTGGAAGGCAAATGCTGATGAACGAAATGATCAGCTTTACCCAATGATGGCCATTGGGAAGTAAATGCGGATGCACTGAATGATCAGCATTACCCAAAAATGTCCATTGGAAACCGCGTCGCGTTAGTTCCGAGACTTGGCGCGAGATGTCGCAGGACGGCAACCCGCTGAACTCCCATACGGATTATGCGAAGAGTATGCTTATCTAGACGAGTGTGAGCACGGAATATTAGCAGAAGTCGGTGTCCAGAAAAGCCATGCCAGGAGTTCTTGCCGACTGATGCCCATGGGGATAATCCCTATTCCGTTTGGAATGGGGAAGTCAATCCTCATTGGAAAATCCCTATTCGATTTCAAATGGGGAATTCAATGGCGAAAATGTCCTTGGGCAATTGGGCATTCATCTCCATTGGTTATTTTGGCAATGGGGAATGAATGACGATTTTTCAATGGTGACGAATGGAGTTTTTTACTATATGAAAGAATCTCCATTGATTATCGTCATTCATTCCCCATTGCCTACAAAAACCAATGGAGATGAATGCCGAATTGCCTATGGGGATTTTCTTCATTGAATCCCCATAGGATAATCCCCATTCCGTTTCAAATGGGGAAGTCAATCCTCATTGGAAAATCCTCATTCGATTTCAAATGGGGAATTCAACGGCGAAAATCCCCTTATTTTGGCAATGGGGAATGAATGGGGATTTTTTAATGGCGACGAATGGAGTTTTTTACTACGGGGTGAACGCTGTAGCTGTCACAATGTGGACGATATCAAATTTAAACTGTTATTTTCATATGTTTACTGTATGAGAAGAACGACCTCGAGTTGCCGCCGTTAACCGACAGTTGGCGTTGCCGTAGCATCGGCGCGATATCAAAGAGGCGTATAATGCAATGTTCTACTTCATGGATCCTTTTTTATCTTGATGCCTACATATTATACTCGTACTGAACAATCAATCTTTATCGTTATCATTCTACTTATTATAATTGCAAACACGACAATATCGTACAGGAGTAACAACCCATATTTTATATAAATCGATTGAATTATCCACCCTCCATTCAGCGATGAATGTGCTATCATGCGTTATAACTTTATCGGGTATAAATGCCAGATACTCTCTCTCTCTCTCTTTCCAAGCTGTGGAGAATAATATTGGTTCCCAAATTATTCGAAACATCGCATTATTTATCCAATGTCTCTTTCTCTCTCTCTCGGATATGAAAATGCATTACACACGTTGACATTCAGAGAGAGAGCACAATATCACCAAAGTATCCGATTACCAAAATCTAGTTTCACATTCCATGTCAAATCGACCAATAGATGGAATCGACCCGTTCCAATTTCGATGAACTTTGGTCGGAAGTTCTCTTTTATCATAAAACAAAGTTCTACCAAAAGAAAAAATTTTTTAATTTTTTCTTCGAAAGTTATGCAAAATTCAAATATTCACCATCTTTCCATTTTTCAAGTCTATTTTTTAAATATCTCAAAAACTATTATAGTTACGAAAAAATCGTTCTGGGTTCGTCTTAAAGAGTATAAAAAAAAATATTCTGATACAAATTTTTGAAAAATGGTAAATTTGGAGAATTTTGAACTTTCAAAAATCGTGAATATCCACGATCAATATTAAATTTTTGGTTCTATTTTTTTAAAATATAATATCTTGTACTGGACTTGAAAGATCCTGAAATTTTCGGAATTGCGTTTTTTTTTTAAATATGAATTTTTGAATTTTGGTATATAAAATTTTTTTGTTTTTGTCTCTAAATTAAGTAATGTTGAGTAATTTTGTCATTTTGAGCAGTATAAATTACATGATTGCTTGCCCTTACTTAACTTAGAGGTAAAAAAGAAATGAATTTCACCAACATTAAAAAATTCATATTTTTGAAAAAACAAAAAACGCAATTCTTCAAATTTCAGGCTCTCTTAAGATCAGTACAAGGTATTATATTTAAAAAGATTGAATCAAAAATTTAATGTCGATCGTGGATATTCACGATTTTTGAAATCTCCAAATACATCACTTTTCCAAATTTTGTTTTGAACTAATTTTTTTTTCGTAGTCCCGAGTATACTCTTTCAGATGAAACCAGAAGGATTTTTTCGTAACTATAATAGTTTTCGAGATATTTAAAAAATAAACTAGAAAAATGGAAAAAAATTGTGATATTTAAAATTTTGCATAACTTTCAAAAAAAAAATCTTTTTTTTTTCGGCAGAACTTTGTTTTATGATAAAAGAAAACTTTTGTCCAAATTTTATCGAAATTGAAAGGGGTCGATTCGAACTATTGGTCAATTTCACATGGAATGACCCATATACAAACTCGCATGTATAGATTCTTCAACGCATACGTGTAGAGTTAATTTCCACGTAGATGTAGAATTGAGCAATTGCGTTACGAGCCATGTTCGAGACCTTTGGATTATGAGGCAGAGATTTAACTCAAACTCAAAGCGACATCTTTAACATTGTTTTTGACCGTTAAATTGCCCCAATTTGGTCGTTGTGACACTCAGCTGATTTTCGTACGATGAAACCCGCGCGATATATGCTAATGAGTAATACGAATCACGATGTACATAGAGTATGATGTTCGCTTCGCAAAGTATTATCGTTAGTCAATACTCGAAACATACGGTGCGCGCTTGCATACGACACTTGCAATGCAATAGACATGCGTGAATCTCTCTTCTATCGCGCGTTATATCCCATTGCACCGATTCAATTATGTATCGTTCGTTTTCCCTCTCTCTCCTCTTTCCCTGGTCGAGCTTCATAATAATATCATCTACCGTGCTCCCGCCGATTCCCGTCATTATGCCGTACATTCATCCGCTGCTATTTCGCGATAATAGAGAAATTATCATAACCATCTGAATAATAGCCCAGACTCTGTATATGTGTTCTTCATGAGTTGGAGAGATTCAACGATTTTATACGAAAATTCGTACATGAAAATACTTATACACGTGACCAAATCACCTTTATTACTGTAATTTTTCAAAAATAAATATTTTATCATTATTATTATTATTATTATTATTATTATTAATTATTGTTATATTTGCAATTGATCAATACACTGAGAAAAACGAATGGCTGCAGTCGCCATTTTCTGCTTGGCCTCCCCATTTTTTAAGGTTATGGTCCCCACCTAAGCAGTGTTTTGAGCCAAACCATCTCGTATTGACCCACCCGTAGTAAAAAAACTCCATTCGTCGCCATTGAAAAATCCCCATTCATTCCCCATTGCCAAAATAACCAATGGAGATGAATGCCGAATTGCCTAAGGGGATTTTTCCCATTGAATTCCCCATTTGAAACGGAATGGGGATTATCTAATGGGGATTCAATGGAGACAATCCCCTTAGGCAATTCGGCATTCATCCCCATTGGTTATTTTGACAATGGGGAATGAATGGGGATTTTTCAATGGCGATGAATGGAGTTTTTACTATACGAAAGAATCTCCATTGCTGTTCGCCACTCATTCCCCATTGCCCACAAAACCAATGGATATGAATACCGAATTTTCTAAGGCCATTTTCGCCATTGAATTCCCCATTTGAAACGGAATGGGGATTATCCCATGGGGATTCAATGGAGACAATCTCCCTAGTTAATTCGCCATTCACCTCCATTGGTTTTTGTAGGCAATGGGGAATAAATGGGATCATCAATGGAGATTCTTTCATATGATTGCTATATATACATGGAATTACGCATTAAATAATCAAATGATGTAAGTTATCAGTAAGTAAGGTTAATCATAATGCTAATATTAGCATAACGACCAATAATTATATACGCATTATATATATTATTACATTTAATAGAAATGATTGAAGCTCAGAATTGAGAAAATAGATTGTAAGTGTATTCAGATGACGATTGATAATGAAAGTATATACGTTTCTCCTCTCACAAATCGGGTTGAGAAGGACTGATAAAATTATGTGTATATGTTAAAAATAAACGGTTTTAAAAATCATTAATCCCAAACGCACGCGTACTTGATGAGCAACTTATAATATAGTTTTTTTAAATTACTTTCGAATAATTTCCGAGCTTATGCTAATATTAATTGATCATCGATATAATCATCAGCATTTATTACAATTGAAGAAAATATTTGGTTCATATATGAGAATCAGCGACATCTACTCTTACTTAATTTTATTAATTCACCGCCGTTTGAGAAATATCGCATTCGGAAAAATTCTCATCGATCGATGGGTTCAATTGTTCAGCATTGAAACTCGAATATGGATTGCAACATCGTTAACGAATGCTGCTCATCATTCGATCAGTCATCAATGAAGTGACATTATTGATAAATGTTGATCATTGTATAAATCGTAGTTACTTATTATTCAATGGGTATTCTTGGTAAATGCTGATCATTTCATCGTTAGCCGCATTCGGGTTCCAATGAACATCTGTGGGAAATGCCGATCTTTCAGTTCATCCGCATTGACTTTCCAATGGACATCATTGGGTGAAGCGGATCATTTCGTTCATCAGCATTTACCTTCCCATGGACACCATTGGGCAATGCTGATCGCTCGATACATCCGCATTGGCTTTCCAATGAGCATAATTGAGTAATGATGATCATTCGATTCATCCGCATTGGCTTTCCAATGAGCATCATTGAGTAATGATGATCGTTCGATTCATCCGCATTGGCTTTCCAATGAGCATCATTGAGTAATGATGATCATTCGATTCATCCGCATTGGCTTTCCAATGAGCATCATTGAGTAATGATGATCATTCGGTTCATCCGCATTTGATGTTCAATGGATACCCATTCACTGATCAATGGTCAGCCCTGTACGCCATTGACAAATGCGGAAATCTCAATGGGTCCCCATTCATTGTCCAATGGAGTCGTATGAGAACCATTGGTTGCCATTGGCGATTCAATGGAGTTTTTTACTACGGGCAGGAGCTATATTTCTTGCTGTGAAGCGACATCTGTCGTTAGTTCGAGGATGCGACTACTCCTTCAAGCTTATAGCATCACTCTAACGTAAGACAATGAGTTTTTATGTAGTAGCCATAACT